>VDFB02381141.1:0-17338 GCA_007258455.2 Sequoia sempervirens | reverse complement strand
TATTGATGCATGTAATTGTAGACACTGAAAATTATCTTAATCGATGTCATGCATTCAAAACAAATTACCTAACATCATTTCCTCTTTAACTCATCCTCTTTCTGCTTAATTGATTTAATTATCCTAGCTAATTAATTAATTGCATCATTTTTGTCTATTGACCTAATTAATTAAATTTGGTTAATTCATCTCTTTATGCACTAACACTTCATCCTATGAAATTAAAAAAATCAAAATATTTAATTTAATCTCGTAAGTCATCTTATCTAATTAAATAACCCTAAGTTATTTAATTAAACATAATTTCCCCCTTCTCTCCACCATTTATTAAATCATCTAATTTATAAATATCCCTTAAGTCTTCTAATTCCCTAATTGCATAAATTAAACCTTGTTTAATTAGTAATTAAACTAATTTTCCTCTAATCAAGGGGAATATTCCCATGGTATATTCCTTACCCCTTTTTTTCACAATTAAAACTTTGTTTTAATTTGTAAAATCACCTTTTTTTCCTCACCCTATGGGATATTTTAAGGAATATTCCCTCTCCTCCAATAAACTCACTTAGCTTCAAGTTAAGAAGTTAACCCTTTACCTTTTGAGCAAGTTACCTTTGACCTATGTGAGCAAGTCAAAAGTGTGTTTGTTTGAGGTAAATGTGAGCCCTTGATTAACTTTCTTCATGCATTCTCATCCATTGATGAGAATCCATCATCCATGCCTCCTCTTTCTTTCATCTTGAACTATTGATTAAGCTTTTTGATCTTGACTACCCAATCCTCATTTGCTCTCCTATAAATAGATTACTATTTGGGGACAAATGGATCCATCTTTTATTGTAAACTTATTCTATTAGATTTTCTCACATACTTTCTCATCTTTTACAAACATTTAGCTTATTTTTATTTCATTTTCATTTCATAATAGCTTAGAGCATCCATTAATGGCTTCTATGCATCCATCTTATTTTGTAAATAAATTAGGGTTTTCATCATTTAGCATAATTTTAGTTTAGATTAGCTTATCAATTGCATAATTAGTGCATCTATAGCATAAAATCATGGTAACTTAGCTTGCATCATGTTTATTTTTAGCATAAACTAGGTTTAATACACAAAAACAACATGGTTTCATTGATTCGCTTCCATAGAATCAACTGAAACAAGTGTATAATCATGGGATTGGGAAAGGGTCATCATTACACATCAACATGACACCAATTCCACAAAAAGATAAGTTTCAATAGATTAGAGTAGATGTTTTCTTTAAATATTTCATAAATTTAGCATGTTAGATTTTTTGATAAAATGTTTACTTTCAATTTTGATTGATTGATCTTGTTGAGATTCGAGTACCCGTGGCTCTATTATGCTTCGATTCTTTATGGATCAGGCATGATTAGGCCCATACATGTACTTTCAACATCGATAATAATATTTCAAATTATCAGTAATATACTTGCCTCTCTTTCTTTTTGGTAGAGTTTTTTCCCTTCATGGTTTCTCCATGTAAATGTGTTGTTGCATGTGTTATGATTCTTATATCTTTCTCTCATTCTTTCCTCACACTATGTCTAAAGGTTAATCTACATATTTCAAATTTGTATACACTTATTTAAGTTCATATTGCAATCTTTATTCACCTTGAAAATCAACATTTGGTATCATAGCTAATGGTTCTCTTAAGGAAGGGATGCTTTCCTTTTAGAATGTTGAAGGTTTTTTTTTGTAGTGGGAGCTTTTGTGTTGTGGGTTTTACAGATTTATGAAATATTGCATACCATGGCCTCCACCTCTCATCAAGATATTGAGAAGTTCAATGGAACTAGTTACAAGATGTGGAATTTGAAAGTGGAGGATCTCCTTGAGGAGAGAGATTAGTGGTTACCCATTTTAGTTGATACAAAGCCATCTACTTCATACTTGTCAGATGAAGATTGGAAGAAGTTAGACAAGAAGGCTTGAGAGACCATTCAGTTGTGTCTCATAGACTCTATCCTCCTGAATGTCTTATCAAAAGACACAACATGCAAGCTTTGGAGGAAGATAGGTGAAATTTACCAAACTAAGAGTTTGTCTAACAAGTTGTATCTCAAAAAACATTTATATTCATTAAAGATGAAGAATGGTGATTCTATAGTTGGACATTTGAATGATTTTAATTTTATTATAAGTCAGCTTGCATGTATTGATGTTAAAATATAAGATGAGGATAAATGCATTTTATTTATTTTCTCTTTGTCGAAATCTTGGGAAAATTTAATTGTATCTATAACATTTGGTCATGCAAAACATAAGATGCATACTATTATTCTCATACTTCTTTTAGAGGAGATGAGGAGAAATACCGTGCATAGTGGATCCCAAGATGCCTTGCATGTGCAAGGTAGGTCCAAGGAGAAAGGGCCTAAAGGGGATAAGAAGAAGGATGAGTCTAAAGTACGATCTAAGTCCCCCAAAAAGAGCATAGTGAAGTGTTGGAACTATAGTAAATGGGGACATGTGAGGAAGGAATGTAGAAAAAATAAGATATTGTTAATGTAGGGAAAGAGTAAGTTATTAATTTGATGGGAGGGTTAAATCTGTGATATGATGTTTACATATTCTCTGACTTAAGAAGGAAGTTTAATTTGAGTTTCAAGTTGAATGATTTTGGAATGCATGTGACATTTTACAAGACTGGCTATAGGATGGTAAGGGTAAGTTTGGTGGTTGCTAAAGGATCTCAGATAGGGACTTTGTTTAGGCTACATGCCTCTAATTTTTTTAATTCCTCTTTTGTAACTAGCACTAAAAATGCATGTATGTTGTGGCACCATATATTGGGTCACATTGGTGAAAAAGGTCTAAAGACCATACTTGATAAGAAACTAGTAGATAGTTTTTTTATTATTCTATTGGTAAAAATGATTTCTATGAGGATTGTGTGTTTGGTAAACATAACAAGTCATCATTTCCTAAATGAACTAATAAAGCTAATGGATTGTTAGAACTAATTCATTCAGATGTATGTTGTCTAGTGGATACATATTCTTTGGGTAGATCTTGTTATTATGTTTCTTTCATTGATGATTACTCAAGATATACTTGGATTTATTTTATGTATACAAAATTTGAATTTTTCACCAAATTTAAGGAATTTAAGGCATTATTTGAAAAGAAAATAGATTATAAGATAAAAGTATTGAGATCAAACAATGGGGGTGAATATTGTTCTAAGGAATTTGATGAGTTTTGCAAACATGCAGGAATTGTTAGGAAAAATACTACACCTTACACACCCCAAAAAAATGGGGTAGCAAAAAGAATAAACCATACACTAATGGAAAGAGCTAGGAGCATGTTAAGTAGTGCTAAGTTAGATAAATTATTTTGGGCTAAGCTATTGGTACTACTTGTTATTTAATTAATAGATCTCCTTGTAAAGCTCTTTTTGATAAAACACCTTATGAAATGTGGTTGGGTAAAAAGCCTTTAGTTTCACATTTAAGGGTTTTTGGTTGTGAGGCTTTTGTTCATGTGCCTCAAGAGAAGTGGTCTAAATTGGATCCCAAATCTCATAAATGTATCTTTGTAGGTTATGGTGAAAATGTTAAAGGTTATAAACTTTGGAATCCACTAACATGAAAGATGATATTTTATAGAGATGTCATTTTTAGGGAATTTAGAGCTAACTCTAAAGATGAGAAACCAAAGGAAAAGTTAAAGATAATGCATTTTGAAACTAAGGAGGAAGATACACATGTGGAAGAATAGAGAGATGGACAAGAATATGAAGAAGAAGAAGAGAATTCAAGTGAAAGTTCTGAAGATTTTTTTGTAAAAGAAGAAGTTGAAAACAATGAGGATGAACACAAGGAGGAACCTCTTAATCCATCTTTGAGAAGGTCCACAAGACAGCGAAATCTAGTTGATAGGTATAGCCCACTTGATTTTCATTATAAATTTGCTTTGTTAAGTACTGATGATGAACCTAGATCTTTCAAGGAGGCTCTCTCTTCAAAAGAATGTGAATCTTGGATGCAGGCCATGTAGGATGAGATGATGTCTTTGAAAAACTGTGACACCTAGGATGTTGTTAGTTTTCCCAAAGGAAGAAAGGCCATTGGTTGTAAGTGAGTATATAAAAATATTTTTTGTGCAAATGGTAAGTTGGAATGGTACAAGGCCAGATTAGTGGCCAAGGGCTACTCCCAAAGAGAGGGAGTTGATTTTGGTGAAATATTCTCCCCTGATGCTAAGTTAAGTTCTATTAGATTCCTTATATCCATTGATGCTACTTATGATTTAGAAATAGAACAAATGGATGTTAAAATTGTTTTCTTCCATGGGTATTTTGAGGAAGAAATTTATATGCAACATCTTGACAATTTTGTTGTGAACGGAAAAGAACACTTGGTTTGCAAGTTAAAACAATATCTATATGGTTTAAAACAATCACCTAGGATGTGGTACCAAAATTTTAATGCCTTTGCATCAAATTTGGGTTTTTTTAGAAGTGAAGAGGATCATTGTGTTTATTTTAAAGTTATTGATGATCAGATATTGATTATTGTCTTATATGCAGATGATATTTTGTTCGTTGGTAACAATAAGGCAATGATTAGGGAACTTAAAACTTAGCTTTCTAGAACATTTGATATAAAATATTTAGGGGTTTCTAAATATATTCTTGGAATGGAAATTATTAGGGATCAAGTTCACATAAATCTTTGGTTAAGTCAGAGTAAGTATGTTAACACTCTTTTGCAGAGATTTAATATTCAAGACTATAAACTAGTAAATATTCCATTTCCTATTGGTACTAAGTTTAGACATGTTTCCTAAATCAGATTATGATATTGATGAAATGTCTAATGTTCCTTATGCCAGTGCTATCGGTAGTTTAATGTATGTAATGGTTTGTACTAGACTAGAAATAGCCCAAGTTGTTGGAGTTCTAAGCAGGTTTATGTCTAACCCTAATAAAGAACATTGGACTTTTGTTAAAAGGGTATTTAGATATTTTTGAGGCACTTTTGATTACTATTTGGTTTATCATGGTACTGACAATGTTGATAAGTCATTGGAAATACAGGGTTTTGTTGATGCAGATTGGGCAGGTGACTTGGATAGTCGAAGGTCCACAAGTGGCTATGTATTTACTTTGTTTGGAGGTGCAGCGAGTTGGGTGAGTAAAATACAACCTAGAGTTTCTTTTTCTACCACTGAAGTAGAGTATATGGCTGCTACACATGCCTCTAAGGAGGTTTTTTTGTTATAGAGACTTGGTAATGGTATTGGTTTTGATTGCAAGATAGTGAGGATTGGATGTGATAGTTAGAGTGCCATATGTTTGGCTAAAAATCCTATGTATCATGCTCGTACTAAGCATGTTGATGTTCAATATCACTTTGTGTGAAAAATGGTTGATAATGGACAAGTCTTGATTGAAAAAGCTAACACTTTGGACAATGTTGTAGATTCTCTGCTAAGCCAGTCACCATAGATAATTTCTCTTGGTGCACTAAGGCCATGGACCTTGATCACTATACTTGATGCTATGTAATTGTATCTCTATGGGTGTAATTTACAATGTATGATTTCAAGTGAGATAATTTTAGGATTTAGGTGTCATCAACCTTGTAAATCCTTTAATTAATTATTCTCCTAAAGTTTTTTGTGCATTTACTCATAAGAGATGAAACCATTTGACCAACAATGGTGAAAGAGACAATGTAAATGCAATGTTACTGTTACCATTTGTCCTTTTGGAAAAGGAAAAAATAGCTAGGTGTCCCACTTTGGAATCTTCTAGAATGAGGTTGTTGGGTCAAAACAGGGTGTTGTAAGAGCATCTATGACATGTATGATAGTTTTCATAGGATGCTACAATAGTATGACATATTCCCTATGACAAAATATGCTATTCTTGGACCCTAGGCACCCATGCATGAGAGATGTCTTAGCATTTGTAACAGGTTATTTTTGGTATTTTTGACCATTTTCAAGGATGGAGGAGTGGTTTTTTCTAGGTGGTATTTCTACCTATTATTTGGTGAAACCATGGTGGTTTTCATCTCACAAATCTCTATAAATTGGGGCCTTGAGCTAGAGTTATTTAATTCAGTTTTGTAGGTTTGCTGGGTAATAGGGTGCTACCAGATTTTACAAAATTTGATAAGAGAAGTCTATTTTTGCATGGAATATTTTAGATTAACAATAACATACTTTCCTCTCTTTCTATGGTGAATTTTTTTCCCCTTGGGGTTTCTCCACGTAAATCTATTGTTGCATGTGTTATGATTGTTTTATCTCTCTCTCTCATTTTTTCTTCACACTATGGCTAAAGGTTAATCTACATATTTTAGATTTGTGTATACTTATTTAAGTTCGTATTGCAATTCTTCACCTTGAAAATCAACACCACTCCCTATCTTCCTCCTCCCCCCCTCTCTCTCTCTCCCTCTCTCCCTCCCTCTCTCCCTAACACTTACTCATAGCCCACTATGTTTTCCAACCTACAATTATATTTGTAATAGTTGGAAGTGTTGAAACTATATCAAAACAATGAAGACTAAAAGATAAGAAGAATATTTTATCATCAAAATAACAAGAGGTTAATTTTTTATGGTTCCTTTCATTACATTCATACTCTCTAATAAATAAAAAGTTTTTATTACTATAATTGCACGTTGGAAAACACTAGGTGTTATGAAACCTACAACCCACTAATCTATTTAATAGGGGTAAAAAACCCCTCCATGTAATTAACTTGAATTGGTTAGCTCATCCCCAAGCTCACTACTCTCTTCATGGATTACTTGGAACAAAAAAAAAATGCCTCACATTATTTGCATTGTTGGAAAACACAATGAACCCTATTAGTTATTTCCTTATGAAAATCTTTTGTTTCATACGCACCAAGAATGTAATGAAGTCCACCTTCAAATTTTAGAACAACTCTCTGGTTATAGTTAAGAATGTAATTATTTGTAGTTTTGGAAAACACATTGTCCCCTATCAATTATTTCCTTATGCGATTTTTTTTTTGTTTGTACTCACCAAGAACGTAATGAACTCACCTCAAATTCTAGAAACTCCTCATGCTAAACAAAACATATTCCTGAATTCTCTTCATCCTGATTGTAACAAAAATTCCATTTTATTCTTGTAATGTTGGAAAACACTTTGTCCCCTCATTAATTATTTCCTTTATGAAAAGTTTTTGTGTTTTAGGCTAATAATTCAAGAATGTGGTAATGAAGTCCACTTTCAAATTTTAGGAAAAAATCTTTGGTACAAAGAAAAATATCATTTCATTTTCTTCATTTGATTGAAACAAAAATGCTCTCACATTATTTTAGTGCTGGAAAACACACTATCCCTTGTCAATTGTTTCCTTATGATTTTTTTTTTTCATACACACCAACAATGTAATAAATTCCATTTTCAAATTTTAGAACTCTTTGGTACAGTAAAAATGGCATTTCACTTTCTTCATATGATTGGACCAAGAAATTCTCACATTATCTACAGTGTTGGAAAACACATTGTTCCCTATCAATTATTTTCTTATGAAATTTTTTTGTTTTGTATGCACCAAGAATGAAATGAAGTCCACCTTCAAATTTTAGAACAACTCTTTGATATAGTAAAAATGGAATTTCACAAGTTCTTCATATGATTGGAACAAGAAAATGCTCTCATTTTTTGTAGTGTTGGAAAACACATTGTCCCATGTTAGTTATGCATCACAAATCTTTGGTTATAGTAAAAATGGAATTTGATTATAAACACACCGAAAAAAATTTATTCATATGATTGGAACAAAAAAATTCTCACATTATCTATAATCACCTTGTTCATGTCCTGCTGGAATATTTTATGAAAAAGTTTCTTTAAGTTTTAGAGGAACTAAGAATGAATTCCACCCTTCAAATTTTAATTCGAATTTCTTTGGTACAGCGAAAAAAAATGGAATTTCACTTTCACAAGTATATTTGAAAAAAAATATTCTATTATTTGTAGTACAAGTTCACATCCCAGCCATTCTTTATGAATTTTTGCCTCACCAAGAATGAAGTCCTCCATAAAATTTTAGAACAAATATTTGGTACATTAAAAATGGCATTTCACTTCTTCATTTGATTGGAACAAAAAAATTCTCACATTATTTGTGGAACACACTATCCCTTATCATTTATTTCCTTATGAAAAGTTTTTGTTTTGTACACACCAAAAATGTAATGAAGTTCACCTTCAAATTTTAGAACAACTCTTTGATACAGTAAAAATAGCATTTCACTTTCTTCATTTGATTGGAACAAGAAAATGCTCATTGTTTGTAGTGTTGGAAAAACACATTGTCCCTTGTCAGTTATTTCCTTATGAAATTTTTTTGTTTCATACACACCAAGAATGTAATGAATTCCACCTTCAAATTTTAGAACAACTCTTTAGTATAGTAAAAATAACATTTCACTTTCTTCATATGATTGGAACAAAAAAATGCTCACATTATTTGTTGTGTTGGAAAACACACTGTCCCTTGTCAGTTATTTCCTTATCAAAATTTTACGTTTCGTATGCACAAAGAATGTAATGAATTCCACCTTCAAATTTTAGAACAAATCTAAGCTCAAGGGTGGAAAAATTGCAGAAGATTTGTAGGTGGGAGATACATAAAATTAATCAAATTTATATGAGGGATGACAAACCAATTGGGTTTTTATGTGCAAAGGGTTTTACAACAGTATGTGAGTTGTGTGTTTCATAACACCTAGTGTTTTCCAACTTGCAATTAGCCTTCAACTTCTAAAATGCCTTAGATTCTTGCAAATACTTTTTTTCTAATTTCTCCATGTTCCCTTCTTCATAAGCAATACCTTCCATTGTTGTCTTTATTTTCTCAACTTCATATATTTTAGATTAAAGATCTCTTTCAACAACATTAGCCTCCTTTTCTTTTGATGATAAACTCTTCTTCTTATCTTTTACTTCCTTTTCTAAGTGGTCACTTTTAGCCTTTATTGTTTGGCTATAGTTTCAACACTTTATAGGCTCATCTCCTTATCCCATAATCATTGTGCATGTTGAACCACTATAGAATAGTCTCAAGATACTTCCTCTAGTTTAACCATAGATTCTTATTATCCATATTTATATGTATTTATATTCCAAGTATGTATCTTATAGCTCCAAGACATTTCATCTCAAACCTATACTCCAAAAAAACCTTTATTTCTCTAATCAAAACTTCATTATACTTGATTAACATATCATCAACCTGTAACATTGTGGCTAACTGAACAAAATTCCTTGTAAGACCCTATTTTAATGTATAATAATAATAATACTTTGGATAATAATAATAATAAAATTCCTTGGATAATTTCTTCTTCGTAATACTTTGGATAAAAATGCTTGACATTGAGACTATCTCTATTTTTCTCATCGATGGTTTCATGTTGCTTTAGATGCTGATATAGGAAAATAATATTATATACACCATAAAATTTCTATGCTCTAAGTCTTCTATTTGTCCATTAAATTACCCATGTGATTTCTTCTTCAAGCTTTGGACTTTTATTTTGAGATATCTTTGTTTACTTGTTGTGTGGAACTTATGTTTTCTTTTACTTGTCATTTAGTAGTTACAAAATTTCAAGTGCATACTTTGTTTTTAGTAATAGAACTACAAACTATCTTATAATTTCAAGTGCATACTTTTCTTTTAGTAATAGTACTACAAAATATCTTATGCTAGCAAGAGCACAACCAACTATATCAAAACTTTTAAGTAATTCTATTTTATTCAAAAACAAAACATTTGGACACCATGTAGTGAGATTGTTTAGGGAGAACACAAATTAGAGAGGGCAAGAGGCATTTGATCTATTCTTTAAGAGCATAAAATTTTGTACATGAAAAGTTTATCTATTGAAAACATCAATTTTTCATAGAATAGATGTAAAAATCTATGCTACATGGAAGGGTTGTCATCCTCAATGATTTTATACAATTCAAGATCATAGAAATGAGGAAGATGGTCCTCTAATAGGAAGATAAAACCACTAAATAACAATTATCCATTCTCTACAATGAGACATTTTATACATTTACAATAGTTTTAATAATAAGTACTCTTCCTAAGTGCTCAACATTTTAAGAGTTCTCATTTTCCTCTTAAATCTCAAGCAAGGATTTCTTTATATTTTGAATGCTTTCAAGTGTGAAGTCTACTCCCTCTGTCCAAATTGTAGTGTCAACCTGTCAAGACATCCAAAAAACACATCAAATTTATATAGTTGAATAAAAGAACATTTTTAAAATAATTTATCAAGTTCATATCAAAGAATCTTACCAAAACAATATGCAAGCCCACATGCTTTCCTATATAGATCCAAAAATAAAATTAGTGAATAATAAATTCAAAATATTTCTTTTGAAATCAACTATATGTATGTTTTTGTATTATCAATTCAAACTACATTCAATGATCATCAAAAAGAGGAAAGTGAATAATAAATTTGAAAAAAAATCAAGTCATATATTATGTTTATTTTTACTACTAGAACAAAGAAGAATCAAATTTTCTAGATCCTACTAAATCAATAGATCATGGAAAATGACTTTACTTGATTTTCTTTCAAAATTCCACTTAATGTCTATTTTAGCCACATCAAGCCTTAGGTTTCTCCTATATTTCCATGATTTGTAGTGATTAAAATTCCCCAATGCCTTAATGATGAGAGATGTTAGCAAATGAGCCCAACATGAATAAAATAAAACAAACAAAATAATAGAAAATAAAACAAAGGAAACCACTAGCCTATTTTAAGAGATGTAGTACACAACAGTCCTTGATTGAGGTTCCATAATGCCACTTTGATGACTGAAGATCAAACAATTGTTGGTTGCTAGCAAGAAACTAACCAACTATAATGAAATCATACATTCAAAAATATGGATACTCAAATTTACTTAGAGAAAATAGATAAATACTCAAATTGACTTAAATTTTTCTTTGAGAAATGATGTGTTGCTTTCAAAAGTAACTCCAAACAACAATGAATAAAAAAAATAAGATCCTTTGATTCTTCAATGGGAAAAAGAAAATACCTTCAACCCTCATTATCCTCCAATTGAGGAAGAAAATGAGTATGCTAGTAAAATACAAACAAAGCAACTTCTACGTTGGATCAATGGAATATAAAAATGGTTACAAAGGCTAAATTCTCATATTGACATGTATCTTTGATATGGCTAAACTCTCATATCCCAATCACAAGATCACCCCTGCTCTCATGATGGATGCCCATCATAAATCACAGTGTTATAATTTATTGCCGGTATCTTGATCTGAGGTTGACACCCATTAAGTCCTCTTTGCAGCAACCCTCCAACAACAAACTCACCGGGATGCCTACCCAAGTCATGGTTTACATTCTTCATCGACATGAGGGGTTGGATCATCTTTCCATAAGAGGACAAAAGATGGATAGAGATAAAATGTATAGAAAGACATCTTCACATTACTTCTATATCTAGTTGCAAGACTCACAGTATCAAACTCCTCTTACCCATCTATGAATTTGGCTCCACGAAATGTTAAATTTTCTATTTCTAGTAGTACCTATAAAAATACAGATTCAAAAGCCATTCTACCATTATGCCACAACCATTAAAAAAAAGATAATCAAATAGAGAAATGGACATTCTATGTACCTTATTTTTCCCTTGTGTATTTTTTATATAGCGCCAGTTCCTCTATGTACATTTTCTTGATCTTACCCAAAATGAGCACATTAAATCCTTCAAATTCCATTAAAAGCATACGTAGAAATTTTGGTGGAGGAGGGGAAACAACATTTTTCAAATAGCATGCCAATTCTCCTATCAGAAGAAAATGTAAGGAATAATAGAGGAGGAGAAGAGCATTACAACTTTATGCACCAAAGAAAGCCCAAGATCAATATACCTTATTTCCATTGCAGACACTATCCACCATATTCCTCCCTGCCTACATGAAAAAGGTGTTTCTAGAATTGGGTCTATGGGATATTGAAGCATTTAAAGTTTCAAATATCCCACTTTTAAAATTGGTGCTCTTTTTTAAAACCACCATCTATTCATCTATTGTCATCCATCCATTCATCTATTGTCATCCATCCATTCATTGTTGTCTACCTCTGTCATTCTTTTTGTTGGTGTGTTTTGTTCAGTGTGTGGGATGGGGATGGGGATGTTATGTTATAATTTTACAAACATAGGTTCTTTTTGTCTACTTTTTAGCTTTCTCCATCTTGCTAAAGGCCATTTTAAATGGCTTCAGAAAACGCCAAAAAGAGTTTGCCTTAAGGGGAAAATTATTTTTTGCTCAAAACCTTGACTGGGCAGCCTCCAACCTAAGCGCCACTCTTTTCCCAAAGTTCACATTGCTGAGAGCTTCAGCTTACTGGACCTTATTTCCATTAGTAAAAATACCTGCTGGTGCCAAAACCGGGGTCCAGTACCATTGAACCCAAGAGGGGGCTCAAGCCAAACGTTGATTTTCTCATGTTCAAAAGGAGTTAACCTGGTCAGAATTCATGGGATTTGGATAAATGAAATTTCTCTAGTGAACAACCAAAACGGTAATTGAGGTTCAAGCGATGGCATCCCAGTTCATCTTTAGGTACCAGCAATCCTGCCATATTTCAGTATGGAATTTAGACCCCCAACTGTGCAAACAATCCCTGTATGATGAAGGGCTTCAACAATTTCTGACTTATTTTTGATTTAATTAGTTTATATATACTAGGATGTCATCTTAGATGTCATCATGGATACATTATTTGAATGCAATGCATTGGGATCGTAAAATTGGGAAATATATGGAGAGTCAAATATTTCTCCATTCCCACATGATCTTGCTATGATCACAAATAAAACCCCACATCATGATACAAATACAAAATGTCCATTTGACATAGAGGAAATCATAATTCCATCTCCATATATTGTTGCTTCATCAGATTTTAGATTCTCTTCTTCGAGAGCTTCCAAAACTTCCTTGCAATAGGATAAATATATCAGTCTTCCTAGCATTGTTGATTGGGACTACTTTCTACCTGACATTGTGTGTCTGCTTGTAGAGTCCCACATTGTTGATTTGGAAACACACATTGAGGACATCAATCTTCTTCTTGATAATAGTTTTGATGAAGCTACATAACCATTACCATCTTTGGATATTCATGCTCTACATCCTTCTACACATGATTTTGTATTTTCATCATCTTCATCAATCAGGCTTGCACCTGATATGATTATGTCATCCTTTGAAATCAACATGGAGACACCTGAGCATTCTTCAAAGATATCAAAATGGGAATCATCATCCTTGGACCAGCTTCAGCATGATTTAGGAACATACATACAACTTCTAGCATGGGAAGATATCTTGCATCTCCAGTTGGTTTCATTTCTTCCCAAGGGAAGGAACATTCTTCGGTGTTCTTGGATCTACATGTGCATCCTTTGTTGAGTGTCTCACCTCACTACAGAAGGACATGTATTATGAGGGGATCTCATGGACCTTCTATAATTTTCTCTCCAATGGGAGGAAACATTTATTGTACTTAGTGAAAGAAGTAGTACTTTTTTCCTTATATAATTTTCATGCATCTTTTCTCTCTTTTAGAGGGTAGTTTTTTCCCATAGGGTTTTCTATCTTTCTCACTTCATGAGAGACTACTTTGTACATGGTTACCTCATCAGGCCTAGTAGATGGGACCCATATTTATTGTTCCCACCTAAGCTATGCTTAAGAGGCGATGTTAGTGTATATTTTTCCTCACACATGGGTAAAATACACATGTTATATTTTACCTCACACATGGATAAAATACACGTCATAAGCCAAGTTAAGTTTCCCAGTTTGTTCAAGTCAAATTGACACCTCTAGTTGAGTGTTGAAGTCAACTCAACCTCTACTCCTATATGTACATGCTTACCTTGTTTATCAATTGAATCTAAATTTGCAACTTCCAATTAACAAGCTATTATTCCTTACTTATAAAAAACAGAAGTCTAACTTACTATAAAAATTCCAATCTAAAACTCCTAAACGGTTGCTTCAGCAAAAATCATGTCATGGGGTGTTTTAAGGTAAATTTCATAAACATGACATAAATATGATGCTCAAGATAATTCCAAACGATTTGGGGAGTTATGGAAAAGTATCCCTATCTCCAGAATTATTACAATTCCTCCTGAGTAGCCACCAAAAAATAAATAATGTTTATTAATTAATGGACTTTTATCGTAAAATAATAAATAATAATGAATTCTGTGTGGTAAATAATCAATTTTGAACTGAATTCATTGTAAAGGTGTTGTGGTTACACCATGCAAACCATGACATGTTAGAAGCTTATAAAATAAACAGTGTCCGTTCAGAGTTTAAAGATAAGGTGTTAACATATGATCATAGTAAAGTGGTTTTTTAAATTTAGTCGCTAAGAAGAATATAAAATTAAAATAGAGAGGCAATGGGATCCTTCAAGACGAGGTGCCACATTCTGATCTCTTATGCTAATGATCCTTTAATGAAGGATGTGGATTACATATATGATCCAAGACAAATTTATATTACTCCGCCACGATAATGATGCATGCGTTTAGCTTCAGTCATTGTCCAAGAACTGGTAAAATCTAGCATTGCCCAGTTTCTCCACCTTTATAAAGTCATGTTTCCTAATGCCATTGATCATGTGGATGTGCCTGTAATTCCTGTACTTTTCGAGTAGGAAAAGCAATGTTCGAATGATATTATTCCTAATACATGCAATAATCTGAATGGAATATTTTGAAGCTCCCAACCTGATGACATACCAACCCAAAGCATTCCCACCTTCATGCATGATTTTTTTTTCTAATTTATTTTGATCAAATTCCTAATTAGGTATATCTTTCAAATGTATGTGAAATTAGGAATTCTATTTTTTTGTCTTGAATCATTTCAAATTTTTGGAAACTAAGTGGATGTGATTGGTATGGGTTGTGAGAGTATTTTATTCTCCATCCATTTGAACTAGATTATTGACCTAAGTAGGTAAAAAGTATTGAATTCTAACCTAGAGCTTGTAGATATGCAAGACAACTTGAATGAACTCGGTGAATATTATTTTCACTTTTGGTTTCCATGTTAGGCTATTATTCATTTTTTCGTTCTTAGCCTAATACTTTTGGTATTGATAGTTTTCTTATGCTTGGATATAAAATATGCTTTATGTTGTAGATGACAATGGAAGGCATCATAATTTCATGAAAAAGCAGCCCCTTCATTAAGGCTATGTTTGATAAAGGAAAGAAACACTCTTAAATTTTTCTATGGAATGGGGCCATAGAATTAATTTGTAAGATTTGAGCTATAGATATTGTCTCGTGCTACTTGCAACCATAAATAATCTTGTTCAATTCTCTAAGCCCTCATGTCTATTAACTATGAGTTTAGTTGTATCTTATGTTATTTTTTCCATATTAGTTTGTATACACATGTTTGTTTTGTTATATTCTTCCTCCCCTACTCATTTTACTTTTAGTATACTCCAAAACTTTTGTATTCTTACAATTCCCATAGGGAGCATTCACCTCCCACTAGAGCCAATGTTGAAATTTTTCCCAAAATATAATATTTGTACCTTTTGATTTATTTTTAGATTGTGTTTACATGATGAGGATATGGATGATTCATATGATGGTGCACAAGTAAAATATTATGGTGTATAACACTTTATGATGTAGTCATACAAAGTTGACTCTAGAGTATCTTAACTCTAGATTAGCTCCACAAAATTGGCTCCTGAGTTCCAACTCTAAAGTATTTTCTATGAGATTTTGACTTTAGAGTATATTGGCTCCTAAGTTACTACATTAGCCTAAATCCCAAGTTAGTATTTCATAATAGCTCCTAAGTTCAAACATCTCTCAATTTTTTTTAAAATAACTCTTAATTAATTTAGAATGACTCCTGAAGATTTGATAATAGTTTTCAACACTTTTATGGTATGCCATTTGATTGATAGGCCCCACTTATATAAAAAATATAACTCACATAATATAAAAGTAAGAAGAAAGAATATTTAAAAAATAATAATTTTATTATTTTTAGAAATAACTAAAAACAAAGTGATGATATGTGTCCCCAACTCAAAGTGGAGGGGCTGCCCATGGAGAGAGATAATTTATTCTACAATACTGAATGGGTCTCAGCTAAATCTGACATTCCATCTGTTGGGCCATGAAATACCGCGATTGCTGTGCTGAGTCTCTCCTAGCTGCTTATTAAGTAGTCTCATGGGGTGGTGAAAAAGGCGGTTCAAGGATTGTAAAACGGAATTGAAAACCTAAACGAAAGTCAGGGTGATTGAATGCAAAAAGTGGAAGGGTAAAACATTACATCAACGAGAAGCAAACAGTAGAGCTAGCTCTGTTATCGATAGTATGAATGTGTCTATTGTTTTTTTGCAGTTGAACTTGTTGGAACAAGTGTATATTAAAATTCATATTTTTTGTGTGATTGTTAAACAATATCAATAAATTTTTTATATAAAAGTAATTTAGGAATCTAAAAATAAGTTAAAAGTTTAAAAGTATTTTACAAAATGGAAATATTAAAAATATAAAATTATTTTAATTTATTTTATATAGAAGACATATAAAATAAAAATATTAGTACTAGGTTGAAAATTTAAAAGCATTTTACAAAATAAAGATATTAAAAATATATAAGTATTTTATTTTATTTATATAGAAGACATATAAAATATAAATATTAGTAATAAGTTAAAAATTCAAAATTATTTTCTGTTCTTTAGTACCATATTATTATGTTCAATTAATAGTAATATTTTTGAATATTTTAACCATCTTTATTTTTTTATAATATATTTGAACACTATCTCTAAATTGAATTCATTTAGTTAAATAAACTAATTATAATTAATTTTATTTGCCCTGAATTTAGAAAAGAACATATGCCCATGAAAAATAGGCCATAAAAAGTAAAGTCAATAGGAATAATAGCTTTATAGCTAGAGTGGAGGTTTAAATATTAATTAATTTCCTTTCAAATATTAATGAATTTACATCATTGAGAAGTCCCACCAAAAACAATATGTTGAGGCTAGTGGTATGGAGCAATCCCAATACCTTGTAGCGTGTTAATGGTTAATAGGTGTAAATCGGAATGCTTCTCTATGCCTTGTTGTATTGCATACCATTCAGATGTCGAATGAGTGCATAGAAAGTGAGAATGGTAGGGGTGTTACATGTAAATGTGTGAGAATATAGATTGGAAAAAAAAATCCTT
>VDFB02381140.1:49070-73341 GCA_007258455.2 Sequoia sempervirens | reverse complement strand
TGTATTCTATTTTTAATTTAAAAAATATAAAAAGTAAGTTCTCTCATTTTTAATATTGTTTAATTAAATGTTTCTTGTACTTTCTTATAAATAACTTGATAAAGAAATAAAATCTTTTTATAATTATTAAAATTAAATCATTATTATTGATATTTGGGACATAATTTTTTTTTGTACTTTTTCATTGCATAATTAGTTGATTATTAAATTTTTAATGAAATTGATTATAACTTAGAGACATTTTTCATAATCCATAACTCTTTTCATATATCCTAGATTTTTTTTCCATGTTGAAAAAAAGGCATAAATAGAGAGAGGTATCTTATTTTCTATTTTTTCCCCATTATTTACTATTATTCTACATGTGTTGAATATAGGTATTTATTTTTGTATTGAACCTTATTGATTAGAAAATTTATAAAATAAAATAATACTAAAATCTATATTTTTTGAAATATTATTGTAAGGGTAATTTTATGTTATGATGAATTCATTTGATCATGAAAAATGTGATATGAATTGGTAGTTTACATCTAATTAAATCCTTCTATATGGATTGGAGAGAAAAAGGTACCACATAGCATGCTTACTGGACACACATATACATGTCAAGAATATAATTTATAATGAACTTAATCTATTTTTCATTGTGTCTCAAGATTGAGACATACTATTTTAAATAAATTATTAAATTAACATGTGGCGCACAAGTGAGACACATTTATTCTTCAAAAGAACAAGAACACCTCTATCTTTTATGTATACACTTGCTTGTAATGCCAACAATATTCAAATTCCTTTAGGGAAGTGGCCACTATTGGTAAGTTCTCCTAGGTCAAATCATTTTTTTTTGAAAAATGATAATTAAATTAAATGAAAGTAGAAATAACAAAAGATTACACCTAAGAGTTGTTAGTCTACTGATGGACTGTATCAATATGCCCACTCTCTATTAAAAATAAGATAATTAAGATCAATAAGGATGTTGTTTCCTTCAACTAGAGTCCTGGGAGTAACATTTGAGTTCAAAATCTTATCAGCCAAAGAAAGAGCATAATAGACAGGTGTACACTTAATCTTGATTAGATCTCTGAGCATCCCATACTATTCAATCATCTCTCCTTTCTCCTTATGTGATGCAAGATATTCTTCATGTGCAACTTTGTTAATTCGCACCAAGTTTGATCATCTAGATCAAGAGTTGGATTAAAGGTGTTAGAAGCATATTTTATTTGAGTCTCAATAGTGTCTTCAACAACCCTGAATCTTTGAATCATATCAGGTCATGTCCAACAAAATGAGAATAGACTTTTGGCCTCTTCCTCACACTCTTGAACCTCTTTAAGTTTCTCAAGTGCAGTGCAGTGTGTAGATTTGCATCTATCTTCAATTTCCAACAATCCTTTTTCTTTGACCCAAGTGATCATTTCACTTACTACATGACTCTTCAGCTCTTTCAACTTATTAGTCAATTGATTTGTGCATTCTACAATGGATTGAGAAGAACTGGTGATTGCTTTAGGAACTATTTGAAAATGTGCCTTTTTCCTAGCTAGCTGCTTAAGTCTCCTTGGAGCTAGCTCAATCTGAGCAACCAATGCATGAACCTCAATAACTTTTCTCTTTTCTCTGGAGGCAACCATTAATTTACTAGAGACTGACTCAGATCTTTCAAGAATTTCTCGAGCTATTTCAATGTAAGTTCCAAATCTAGGTATGTTGTGATCTCAAGGGCTATTGATTAACATGTCAATATAGCCAACAACATAATCCTTTTCAATTTCATACCCCAGCTCAAGAATCCATGAGCTTCTCGGTTCAACTTCCTTGATAATGCAACTATTAGTGGATACCATAAATTTTATATCATCCTTATAATTTGTAACTAGTTCTCTTGGAACTCTCCTTCTTTTGTTCATTCTTCTCTAAAAATTTTCAGATAATGCATCAAGAGCATCTCCTTGTGCATCCAAATCACCAATATTTCTCATTAATTCTCTAATCTAATGAGCAACCGGTTTGGTATTTACCCAAGAAACTTCTCCTATTCCAGGAACTTCTCTCATAAAGTAGAAAGTTAGACATAATATCAATGTTCCATATCTAAAATTGCATTTATTTTTCTTGATACCACATAGATTTTCCAAAAATTGTTGCTGGAACAACTCACAAAGATCATATTATGTCCTCTTCTCAACCATTTCTACTACTAAATCAATTGCGGAGGTAGAGACATCGTTATTACCAAAAATCAGGTGTGAAATAACCAAACTTGCATACTGGACAACCGGATTAGTAATTCTAGTACCTGTGTTCTTTATTAATCCCTTTCCTTTTTGAAGATTATGTTCAGGAGTATGCTTGGTGGATAATAACCTAGTAACATCTCTAATTTCTTCTATGGATATCATATGTGAATTGTCAAGCCACACAAATTGATCATTAAATTTGTTGAGTGCCATTCTAATACATCTCTCTTCATTGCTAAAGTCTAGAAAACAATTCCACACATCCAAATTCATCTTTGTAAGTACATTGTATTTTGGTAGTTAATTCTTCAAACCACAATATGCGAGCTTTTCCATTGGTAGGTTCTTCCAATTTTCTATGAATATATACCCAATATCTTCAATTGGAATAACGCCAAGTGGAACTTTTGAAAATGCACCCAAGGGGTCGAGTTCTAGGGTTTTAACAGGATACATTTTAAGCTGTGGTTCCAATCTCACTGAATTTTCTATGACTCGAGATATATCCATCATATTCAACAAAATTCAATGAACAATTTAGAGGGGATAATATATAGCAACGATGACTTACCTCTTGCCTACACACCAATACTAGACTTTGAATTTTTGTAGTATGGAAACGCTCTAGTTTCTTCAAGCTTTCTCTGCACACTTCTTCTCTTCCATAAATTATTTTCATCGAATGAGTTTTATTTAACATAAATTTATTTTGTTGATCTCAATTGCTTCAGCAATAAATGCTTCAAAATGCAAGTAGATGTCCTCAAAATTGGTGTATACTTTCATCTTTTCAAGCTCTGCAGAATTCATTCTTTGCACATGTGCATTTGAAAATTCTTTTCGCATGAAATCTGAATTTTTTACCTTAATAAATACATTTATGTCATGAAATGACATCATACATTGAAAAGGGGATATTAAATTATTAGATTATTACTCCCCCTTAGCCATTGCCTGAATTTAATTTTACGATAAGTTGTTTTTTAGGGAGTTGTGCAAGATAAAATTAAGTATTTTAGTTCTGCTTGCTTTTGAGATTCTCCTTCCTTTTTTCTCAAATCTTTTCCATTTCACTTCTTAACCCTCTGTCAGATAATCTGTCAGATTAGTTCATATCTCTTTTCGAATAGTCACTTTTCATATTTATATTTACATGAGTCTACATTTCTAAAATTATTAACGGTTTATACACAATTATAACAAACAACATTCTTCCATCCAAAATTTCCTTTATTCAATCTATATTTGCATTGGTTGGCCTTGTGTCCAAATAAATTGTAGTGATAACAGTAGCCATTGAATGGATAAATTATCTTGTTCAACTTCTAACTTTTGCATTCCATAGCTTCATGTCCAATCCTTTTGCATTTAAAACATTGACCAGAGAATGATAAATTATTTTGATTCATTTCATCATTTTGTTTCATTTTATTTCCACAATCTTTTTCCCTATATCCAAATTTATTGCAAGAATAACAAACATCATTAAAAGATAAGTACCTTTGAGCATTAGGTTGTTTGATAGGAATCCTTCCAGTATTTCTTCTTTGGTTCTTGAATTGTCTACCATTGCTTTGAGTCTTCATGTCAAGGGATTGATTTGCTTTTGAAAAACTTCCTTCTTCAAATCCCAAACCACTTTTGTCCTTAGAGGGTTTCTGTCCTGTAATTAGTTCATCCAACATTGTAGAACTTGTCACAAATTTATGCTCATGTCTTCTTGCCTTTTCTAGATCCGATTTTAGAATTACCACTTCTTGTTCAAGCTTTGCACATTCATCCATCTTCCTTTGAATTTCAGCTTTCTAACACTCTTCAATTCTCCTATTTTCTTCCATTTGTTCTTTTAGTCTGGTGATATCCTCATCTTCTTTCTTTAATTGATCACTCACTACTCTATATCTTTCCTTTAGCTTCTTAATGCACTCATTTTCTTTCTTTAGACTATCCTTCAAATCTTTATTTTCTTCGTATTTTCAGTAGGGATCTCTTCCAAGGGAATAAGATTTTTTTTATCTTTCATGTATTCAAATTTCAGGACCTTTCTCAAGTTGTTAGAATTCTTAAGAGGAACCAAGCTCTGATACCAATTGTTGAATACTTAGAATATTGAGAGGGTGGGTGAACCAATATTCCATTAAACCATTCAGCTATAAACCATCCAATTATTAAAGCATATTTAATTGCAAACAAAATGGGAAAAAAACCATGGTGAGGATTAGCTCACAATATAATATATCCTGATATAGAATATTACAATGGCTTACTATTAGGACACATTATCCTTGAAGGCTCACAACCTGAAATAATTTACACAAAAGAGTATGGCTCACTGCCAAGGGATGAACTGAGATAGAATGCACCTTCCTTCTGCTGGAGTTCAATTTTGGTGAAGCATAGTATATGAAAAACTTCTCTACAAATGTATGCAACACATATGTCTGCTCATTCATACAACTTCACACATTTGTAGCATAGAAAAATCCTCAATCACTTTGAAATTTTTCATTTCAATCACTCACACACCATCTCATCTACTACTACTTCTATCTCAAAAATGTTCACATATATATACCATATTATAATCAAGTACATCAATTAGGTTGACCTAATTGGAGTAACCCCATTTTAAATCAAAACCAAGTATGTCAGCATTGCATTCATGTTCACATGATATTAGTCGACATAGACCTATGATAGATCCATTTAGTATTCACAGTACATGTTTAAATTCCTTAACATCAATTCATAATTAGGTCAGCCAGAGTTAGACCTAAAACAACAAAACTCCAAACATATGTGCAATTCATCAAACGTGTAACACAAAAACTTGTTAACATATCAAATTCTTGTTTAGATGACACCGAATAACTTATCTCCAATACCGCAAAAAAAAAAAAAATCCTGAGAAAATGCAGAATCTCTTACAACAATGCACTATACAGAAACTCACTATATTCTTCAAAGTAGAACACTATTATACATATCTTTTGTACATGCCTTCACATATTATCACAAAACTTTAGTGTAAGATGCATCTTGTAGTCACAAGCCTATGTACAAAGTCCTGTAGTGATATATTTCTTTGAAGTGAAATCCAGACTAAATGACCGACATATTGAACCAGTATATAAGCAAAACATTATTTTCCAAACTATTGGTAATATTATCTTTCCAACCATATAGCCAAGTCAACTGAAATCTTGTCAGAAGGTGCAAATGATGTCGAGATAGACCATAATATTAGCTACTGAAAGAATCTTACAAATTAATATAATCTAGACCAAAATAACGGATCAACAAACTTTTGTTACCGAAGCAGCTACTAAACTATACAAGTAATGTACATCACTAACAATCATCCAAATTCCATTGTTGACATCAATGCCAACCTTCCAATTTCCAAAAAAATATTGCATTTATGGAAAGCAAATCCGTGTTCAATTTTACTCTAGTTCTCACAAATCTTTTGAGGTGTTGGACTTGATTCATAAAAGAATAACACTTTTGTGTTTTATTTGATCAAATGGGTAGAGAACACAAAGAAATTCTATATCTAGAGGATACAACTATCATTACAAAATGAGGAAATTGGCTCATTTAATTCCCAACTTTTACATATATTAGAGTAGGAGGCTTCACAGATGCACCATAAAAGTTACCCAGCTATGTAAGCAACAAATTAGCACTATTGGAGCTTAAAAAATAACTATGTGAAGTTCAAAATTTCATATCTAATAAACATAGACCTGGTGTTCAATTCCCCATCAATATTAATTTGTATACTTTTTCTTCTCTTTTTCATGCAAAAAAATTCTAAAGAAGAATTCTCTAAGTTCAACCTATATGTCCATGACAAGAGGTCAGTATTCGATCTAAAGGAAAATGTTAAAAAAAGCTTGTAGGATCCTCTTTCAAACACAAGCTTAGCTTGAAAGATTTTGGGCTAATTATGAAGACAAGCACAAAGTAAGAAAGATAAAATATTCAAGGCTAACAACTTTTCAAATAAGAGAATTTGGAATTGTTGAAATGCCCAAAAATATTCCTAATGAAAAAAAAACTCTGGATGAGGTCTATAATAGAAGTTTTTAATGTCTATTTTAAGATAAATTGGGCACATGAAGAGGAGAGATTATTAAAAGTATTAAGCAAAGAAGTAATATGTACAAAAGCTTGGAATGACTAAAAAGTTGAATGATCCTAATCCTACCAAGAAAGAGTAGGCAAAGAGTACGAAATCTTCCAAGCCTCCACTCAAACAAAAGAAGAAAACAATGTCAAAAGCAACCATTAATGCCAAAAGCTCCAAATTTAAGCAATTTGAATCCTAAACTAGAAGAAGCAAAATAAGAAGAACCTATATGGAGGAAACCTAAAATCACTTTCAAAGTTGGGGAATTTTTTTTAAAATATGCTAAGAAGGTAATTTCTTAGGCCCCTAAATTCATCTAAGCTAGGATTTTGGTCCACTCCCTCCATTTCCATTGCACTCGCCTCTTGTTTCTCCCATTCTAGAACTAGTTATTGTCCCATCACAAGACCTCCCTCTTGAGAAGTTTGTTACACCTTAAGGATCCCATCAAAAGGAGTGTGTGCTTGAAAACCCCATTCCCAAGGTTTAACTTTCCCATGTTTCTCTTGAAAGAAAACCTTCCCCACATTTTCCCCCACCTGTTTCTTCTCCTCTCCTATGAGCTTATCTACAAGATGTTCAAGATGCCCAAGAATAAGGGAAGTGTCAAAAGAAGTTGATTCATCTCTTGTTGAAGTTCCAGTTGACATGACTTGATATCATTACTAAGAAATGATAGAGGGTTTCCAAACCTTTAGTAAGGAATTTGTAAACAATTTCAACATTGTTAAACAAACCACCTCAAGAAAAGAAATTTATAGTTGTTTATTAATTTATACTAAAGTATAATGGTCAAAGATACCAAAATTTGGTATTTTAATTGTGGATATGGATGAAGAGATCTCCAACCATCTAATTATCAAGTGTTGAAGGTTAATTTTGGAGTATAAACAAGACACTTAGAAATTAAGAATGTTCAATTTATCATTACTTCCATCATTTGTAAAATGAATGTTATCAGACCAAACAATGACTAAAAGAATGTAATGACCCCTTTCTAGTGGAGGCACTTAAACCTGAATCTTGCACTCAAAGTGATTCTCAAAGAGACATTAGGAGCTTTAAAGAACAATAAGTTCAGTGATTATTTCTAATAAGATCAAAGACGGTATAAATATATATCCAGTTATCAAGGGGGTTACTCATTTCTCCCTTATCACTCCTATGAAAGATTCTTTCTATATTATATTTCATAAGTATATTAAGGTAGATGTTAAATGTCTATCAAGATCCGAAAGATAATACCATTTATCAAATTAGAGTCATTATCACCTTTTAGACCCAATAATTGCTGCAAGCATTATTATTGGTTAATTATGAGTAATTAATATATATATATATATATATCAATTCCCACAAAATATGTTTATCACATATAAATTGTATATACAGGGAACATATTATATTTGATATAATTATATCTATCATATATATCGGATATATATATCTAACACCTACCATTAATAAATTCTTAATTCATACATTTACTACCCAAACATCATAATACATATATCTTAGTATATTTATATTTAACCATCACAATGTATGTAGATATATTCATAAATAATAACATACCCAAATATACTTATAAACCTCAACTGTAATTTAAATTATTTATTATGTCTGATATCTACTATTCTTACTTACTAATCTTTATTCAACATATGACAGCACTTACCCTTCCATTCGATGCTTTACTTTTTTTCTCATAGCAGACCACACTCATAATAATCTGAGAACTTGCTGAGGTATGCAGCCTGTATATTATTCTTTGCATATTTCTAGATCGATAGAAAGAAGTCTTCTAATTCCACGATCGGAATGTTCCTCCAGCGGTGATGATGTTGCTATTCTATTTATTGCCTCCTTTTAAATACCTTATAAAATCCCCAAGAGGAACGATCAAAGTGGGGGAGACGATCTCATGAAGAGGCACGTCCATTTGCTACAATCTCTTTTAGACATAAACGGCGCCTTTTCCAATTACTAACTACTTCCTTTTGTAAATGATATGAGTTGCCAGTCATACGTAGGTGCTGCTTTTTATAATTGTTTGTCTTATATGAATCGCTGGCCACAGCTTTAGATTGCAATATTCTATATTAGGATTATTATTATTTACATATGCTCACAATTATAATTATAATATTGTTGCTTGGTACTTACGAATACTTTAGATTATATTCATTTTATTATTTTATTTATTATTTTATTGAATCCATTAGCAATATGATTATAATCAGAAAAAAGGCTTCTTAAAGCTTATGTTGATATTTTAATATTTTGAGTATTATATTTTGTGTATTGAATAGTATTGATAATTCTCAGGTTTATTATATTTATAATTATAATATTATCAATGATAATTTTAATTATGTTTAAATCGTAATTTCCCACATTTGAAACTTGACAATTATTTGTATGTTATTTATTTATTTGTTTTTCATTGATTAATTTCTAAGTGCTACAAAGTCGGGGACATGACAAAGAATAGGTGCTTCAATTGACATATTATGTTAAAAACACCTAGTTAGACCTCTTCAATATTTTCAAGTGTTATTTTTTATACTATTATTATCTCTCATGAGTATGCCTTTACAATTGATGAGATGAAATATATTGCTCATGCAAAAAAGAATTGACTTAATGAATCACTAGCTCAAGGATCCAGGGTTATTAAAGATGTCATGACCTTGCATATAAAAGTTAACAAAGATTTTGAGCTAATCAGAATGTTGGTAATCAAATTTGATGAAGAATTAAACATTAGTACAAGTAACCTTCAAATCAAGAATATGGTCAAATTTGATTTTAAAATTCTTGTGTCTAAAGGAATTCTAGATAGAGTAGATTAGGCTTTGTTAATGGAATGGTTAGAAATCATAAAGCTAAGAATTGATTTTCTTGAAGAAGAAATGAAAAAGTTAGAAGATCTCTATGTCAATGGTGTTGATATAACAATGGACATTTGTGATTTAGTTTAAAAGATAATGGGACATTTCTACAATGAAGGCCAAATTATTAATTCCATCAATAATCTCAAGAATCATATGTCTATTGAAATCAACCATGGTTTAAACCAACCATCCAATTTTGAATTTTATTCTTCAAGTAATTGATGAAGATGAAGTTTTTATTCAAATAATTTTAAAAATGGAGAAGAAATGCTACAATATCATCAAGTTGCAAACACTTATGTCTCAAACCAATTTCATTTTGGCTATATAGAGTGTCCTTATTTGGATACAATTAATGAGTCATTAAATGCATTTTGAGATTATCAACGAAGTATTTTTTATAAAGCAATAGAAGACATGGTCATCAATAAAAAAAGATGCCAATATGGAAGAAGGGGACTCAAGAAAAGAGTCAGCTACATAAACATACATTGACAATCTCCTAACTGTCAAACTTAAGCTAAGAAGTATTTATTTTAATATGTGTCTTAAGTTGTATATATTTTGTATTTTAATATTGAACAATGATTATGTATATGAGGGGCTTTGTCATTGATAAGGTAGTGGACCTTGGAAGAATTTTGTAATATTGAGAACAAAAGACTTGGTGCTTTTACAAATTTTGAGAAACAAGAAAAACTCTAGCTAGAACTTTGAGTCTCCATCTGTTGTTTAAGTATTATTTCTTATGTTAAATTGTGATGTTAGTGTTTCTCAAAGTTGTTGACAATATGCAAGTTTGATTCTAAATTTATTTGTTCGCCTTCAAATTTTACTATGGTGTAGATTTGTCAAGATCTCAATTCTATTTGATAAATCTACATATTCATTATCTCCATTCCATATTTTTATTTATAAAAACCTAAACAAGTGAATTTTTTTGTTGTAAAGTTTACAATTCTCGGCATTTTGCAATTTTAGATTTTAATAAAGGCGATACCACCATCTTGATGAGGGTTTTTTAACTCAATAACTATTGAAATTTTGACATAGCAAATATATTCACCAATATGATTAAAATCACATGGAGAAAAAATATTTTCATTTCTTAGCTATAGAATAGCTCCCACAAGCTTACATGTGAGATAGGCATTGGATGAAACTTAAAGAAGATTGAGAAGAGAGGCATTTTGTATACCATAGGGGTAGTAGAAAAGAATGAACATTTCATCCTTAAGTATTCAAGGTAGACATATATATAAACCAAATACAAGGAAACAATAAGAGTCAATTCTATAAGGAAAACAAGTTAAAGGGTTGGGAGAGTTGCTAACTCAAATCAACAAGAGAAAAAACAGTCTTTTCAAATATACCACTTATCCTATAATTTTTTTAATAACTGAAACAACCAATATAATGTATGGTTGCATAAATAATTTAAATATAATTAAAATCATTTCACCCACAAAAAATTTGGGGTCAACAATTCACTGCGGAAAAATTCACCGCCACCAGCAATTCACCGCCATGGAAAATTAACTGCCAAAAATTCATGCAATTCATTTTTCGTGATGTGAATTGTCATGATGGTGAATTTTCTGAATTTTCCGTTGGTGAATTGTTGACGATGAATTTCCTGGATGCCAACACATTCTTAATATGTCATCAATGTTCATCTTATGGATTACAATTTTGGAAAAAAATGTTAAAAAATTACAATAAAAAAATGTTGAATGTTGATCTCTCCCAAATATGATAGGATTGGTTTAGTGTGGTCATATCAAATGTAGTTGTGGGAAATATATTAGATATGACTAGATGTCACTAAGCACCTTTCACATGTTTAATTTCCATTGTCTTTTTCTACAACAGAAATTATTTAGTGATTGGAATTGTTTTCACCTTTTATGTTTTATTTTTTCGATTTTGTAAATTTTATTAGAATGCATGAAAAACAGATTAACAGAAGAGGGTTAATAAGTTGTTACAGCAGACAGCCATTAATAGAATGCACAGTACAACAGTTCAGAGGAAAACTCATATAAATTAATCTGCTGTATTTAATAAGTAAAACTCAATAAACAGCCTACTATATAGCAGTAAATGATTTCCTTCCCCAGAAGTCTTCACTGAACAGCAAACAGACATCAGTAAACAAGTGCTCACAGGAATATATGATTTTCTTTTCAGTTTGAGCATCTAAAAGGTGTTTTATCTTTTCTTGTTATAGTTTATTACAGTGCTTGCCTATTACTGGAAAGTCAAATTATCATTTTTCTTGGGGAATTAAACTTTCATAATGTCACTGTCTGTAAGATTCCATTGGTGGGTTGGTGGGCATACAAATGGGCTATCAATGAAATCGGTTTATTTTCTTGTGTATCTGGTATAGTCAGCTTTAAGTTAATATAAAATGTATATCATGCAAGCAACTAAACTATGGGCGCATAAAAGATACTTATAATATGAGATACAGAATCTGATTCTCTGTACAGTAGTTGATAAAGGGGAGGTGGTCAATGGTGGAAGTGAGCGATTGTGGTTTCTTTCCTGAATAAAGAAGGGCTGATTTGATTTATACTTGATGACACAGACATGAATGAGTCATCCATCTTATCCTGATTCATACTTATGGCTCTTTTCACGTGGATTTTTATTTTAAAAATAGTTTGAAGTTATATGCTTGAATTCTTCCTAGTTAAAAAGGCGTAAATGTTAGCATGAAGTAGTCCCATTATTAATGGGCAGAATCTTAGATGTACGATGAAGATTTGGATGTGAGACTAACTTATTTATATTTAATTAATTAAGTATATCCGGCTAATAGATCACAATTAATTTAAATTAATTAGAGTGAGAAAATGATATGTTGAGATGTTATTTTTAGTAATTAAATATAAAAGAATAGGAAATTTAGTTTGGGAATATCAATGAAGAATAATGTTGATGTTGTATAGAATTCATTCATTAATATTTTATAAGTTATATTCATCTCACTATTTCAAAATTAGAATAGATTTTGAGCAATTTGCAATTAGCAATGATTTGTCCTCGGATACATTGATATGATATGGTACAAAGTGTACATGAAATCTTGTTCATCTTTGCTTTGTATCTCTGAACTTGCTTGTAAGAACATTATTTAAAAATACATTTAGGAAAGTTTTGGGATCACTAGGATTAAGTTCTCCTAGGTCAATAGTATATCTCCCATTCTAGAAGCAATTCTTCTTGTCCCATCACAAGACCTCCCTCTTGAGAAGTTTGTTACACCTTGAGGATCCCTTCAAAAGGAGCATGTGCTTGAAAACCCCGTACTCAAGGTTCAACTTTCCCATGTTTCTCTTGAAAGAACATCTTCACAACATTTTCCCTTGCCTATTTCTTCTCCTCCCCTACAAATTTATGTGCAAGATGTTCAAGATACCCAAGAATAGGGGAAAGTGTCAAAAGAAGTTGATTTATTTGTTGTTGAAGTTCCAACATGACTTGATATCACTACTGAGAAATGAAAGAGGATTTCCAAACCTTTAGTAAGGGATTTGTAAACAATTTCAACATTGTTGGAAAAACCACCTCAAGCAAACAAAGTTATAGTTATTTATAAATTATACTAATGCACAATGGTCAAAGATAACAAAAATTTGTACTTTGATTGTTGATATAGATGAAGAGATCTCCAACCATCTAATTATCAAGTTTCGAAGGTTGATTTGGGAGTATAAACAAGACAATTATAAATTGAGAATGCTTAATCTATCATTACTACCATCAATTGTAAAATGAATAAGCTATTAGACCAAGCAATAGCTAAAAGAATAGGTGCTTCAATTGACTTCTTATGTTAAACACCTAATTAGACCTCTGCAATATTCTCAAGTGTTATTTGCTATACCTACTATTATCTCTCTTGAGTATGCCTTTGCAACCAAGATGAGATGAAATGTATTGCTCATGCAACAAAGAAATGACTTAATGAATTACTAGCTCAAGGATTCAAGGTTGTTAAAGATTTCATGACCCTACATAAAAAAGTTAACAAATATTTTGAGCTAATCAAAGTGTTGGTAATCCAGTTTGATGAAGAAATAAAAAGTAATACAAGTAGCCTTTGTCAAACCAAGAATATTTTCAAAATTGATTTAAAAATTTTTGTGTCTAAAGGTATTCTAGATGAAGTAGATTAAGCTTTGTTCATGGAATGGTTAGAAATCATAAAGCTAAGAGTTAATTTTCTTGAAGAAGACTCAAAAAGTTAGAAGATGCGCGTGTCAATGATGTTGATATAACAATGCACATTTGTGATTTAATTTAAAACATGATGAGACATTTCTACAATAAAGGTCAAATGATTAATTCCATCAATGCTCTCAAGAATCATATGTCTATTGAAATCAATCATGGTTTCAATCAACCATCCAATTTTGACTCTTCTTCTTTAGATAATTGATGAAGATGAAGTTTTTGTTCAAAAAAATTTAAAATGGTTAAGAAATTCCTATAATCTCATCAAGTTGCAAACATTTATGTCTTATGCCAATCTTGTTTTGACTCTATAGTTGTTGTCTACTTTCATTCGTTACATTGTTGTGTGTTAGAAATACACTAGATATAATTAGATGCCAATACACACCTTTCATATGTTTAATTTTCATTGTCTTTTCTACAAATGAAAATTAAATTAAATATAAAATATATAATTGATTGATAACTCAAACTATTTTTGCTTTCTTTTCAATTTTTAAATTTTATTAAGCCAATGCATGGAAAAAAGAATTAACAGAGATGGGCGAATAAGTTGTTATTGATAGAATGCACACTACAACAGTTAAGAAGAAAACTCATATAAATTAATCTGCTGTATTTAATTAAGAAAACTCACATAAATTAATCTGCTGTATTTAATTAGGAAAACTCACATAATAACTTATATGGCAGAAAATGATTTCCTTCCCCAGAAATCTTCACTGAACAACAAACAGACAGCAGTATATGATTTTATTTTCAGTATCATTATCTAACTGAGTATCTAAAGGGTGTTTTATCTTTTCTTCTTAAAGTTTATTACAGTGCTTGCATATTATTGGCAAGTCAAATTATCATTCTTCTTGGGGAAAAAACTTTCACAATGTCACTGTCTGTAAGATTTCCATTGGTGGGTCGGTGGAGAATACTTTTTATATGGAAATGGTCTATCAATGAACTCGGTTTCTTTTCTTCTGTATCTGGTAATGTCAGCTTTTAAGTCAATATATAACTGTATATCATGCAAGCATCTAAACTACGGGCCCATAAAAGATATTTATAATATGATATAAAGAGAATCTAATTCTTTGTACAGGTAGTTGATAAAAGAAAGGTTGTCAAAGGTGGAAGTGGGTGATTGTGGTTTCTTTAATGAATAAAGAAGGGCTGATTTGATTTATAACCGATAACAGAGACTTGAATGAGTCATACATCTCATCGTCATTCATACTTATGGCTCTTTTCACATGGTCTTTTATTTTAAAAATAGTTCAGTTATAATTCTTAGTAGTTAAAAAACATAATTTTAAATGAAAAATGTAAGCATGAAGCTGTGGCAGAATCTTAGATATAAGATGAAGATTTGGATGTGAGTATACTTATAAATATATTTAACTAATAGATCATAATTAGTTCAAACTAATTAAAGTTAGAAAATGATATGTTGTTATTTTTAGAAATTAAATGTAAATGAATAAAAAATTTAATTTGGAAATATTAATGAAGAATAATGTTGATGTTGTATAGAATTCATTCATTAATATTCAAAAAGTAATATTTGTCTTATTATCTCAAAATTAGAATAGGCTCTAAACAACTTGGAATTAGAACGGATTTGTCTTCAGATAAACTGATATGATCTAGTACAAAGTGTATGCGAAATATTGTTCACCTTTACTTTCTATCTTTGAACCTGTTTATAAGGACATTATTTAAAAATATATTTAGGGAAGTTACCAGATCACTATGATTAAGTTCTCCTAGGTCAATAGCATGTCTCACGTGTTGGTCTAGTAAAATACAAAATTAATTAAAAACATATATTTTACAAATTATACTTTTCAAAAAGCTTACTCCAAGGACTATGATCTTACAAAATTTCATGTCATGATGACTCCATTTGATGGTCTAACCATTATTTTAAATTATAATTTATTGTTGAAATTTAAATGATTAAAAGTAGTCTAGGGTAGCATAAAGGGATTTGAATGAAGAACCTTTGTTCCTAAAGGGTTTTGGACATGCAACATTTAAAATGAAAAAGTATACCTTCATTTGAATCCTATCTATAGGTAGAAAGCATTTTACCTTCAAATGAAACGCCTTCATTCAAAGGTGTTCAATGATCTTTTCCTTCCAAATCTCATTTATGTGCAACATTCCACAAGTGGGACACACTATTACGTGGATTGCCTTCAAATGCATAAAAATATTTGTAAATGAGAATAGGTAAAAGATTGGGGAATGAGTAACTTACCGCACCAATGCATCACTAGTTGGTGTATAATGATATTAAGTCATTTTTATCAAAATGGACAAAAATAAATGAAACATTGCATGGGTATGCAAATTTCACCACTAAAAAGAGAAATAAAATGTACATTTATTTCAAAATTATAATAATCTAAGGTATACAATGTTGGATTAAACACTTAATATGAACCTAAGTAAATACAATACAGTTGAGTCACTAAAACAACAGGTAAATGATAAGTTAGAAATTTATTAGCTTTTTTATGGTAGTGTTGGTGGATGTGATAAAATTTGACTATATATGTGCTCCTAGACTACTCCTTGATCATAAAACTTAGACCTAAAATGTTACTTTTGAAGTAGATAAGTTTTTATTCCTACACTACAATTGCATGCAATCACATTAATATTTGTATCCTACACTCTGACAAGTATGTCCTCTTTATTGTGATAATTTCTTTGTTAGATGTCTATTCATGAATTTTTTTTCTTTTGATGTGACAAATTAATTATGGTTTTAATTTTTGTGTTAAAGAATATTTTTTGGTTTTTTTTGCTAGAATTGGTATGGTAGACTTTCTTGAATCTAAGTCAAGCCCCTTTTGCTAATGTAGGGTTGCTCTAATCTAAATGCTCTTAGAAAACATTTATGATGCTTTGTGACGATTCAAATGAATTTTATGAGATGCTTCTCAAATGCCCTAGGAACTTATCTTTAAATGTGTAATCCAAGGTGTAAATTAAAAATATTTTACTTGTAAGCTAATGGGCAACAATCAATTTTTTGAGTTGAGTCATCTCACGAGTTTAAAAAAAATGTCAAATGCTCCTTAATGGAGAATTGACTCTCTTCCAAAGTTTTAAACCACACCAAAACATAAAGGTTCAAGTTACCATTTGGGTATTAAATCCAAGCTAGGCCTAGTAAAATTAAAAATAAGTGATATTTTTTATCTTCAAGATCATCCGAAGACACAAGAAGCACATACACAAGTAACCTTTGGATAACATAAGTGAAAAAGGTTGATTTTGATCCTCAAAATCATCTTGTGGTGTGGAGAGGAGAGATACAAAACTTATTATATGACCACACAAAACAAAAAAGAAAGAAGACATGTCAGAAGAGAGATTTATTCCTCAATAAAAAAAGTGATGTGTAAAAAGATTATTTTTTGTCTTCTATAAGAAAACTTGCAATCACTACAAAGTAGTACTTTTATTGTTTATCTTTGACACCAAATATAAATTACACCAAAAATAGATTAGTGAAAAAAGAATGCACACAAAAATAGATTTCTAAGTCCTCGTGGTTAAGATACACATAAAAAATGACCCCCTAAGTATAGAACTTTTCTTAACACATGATGAATAGAAGTGTGTTGAGCTCAAATGGAAAGTTAGGACAAAGAAAAGCATCACACTTTAGTGCATTTTTAAAAATTGCCCACTAAAAGATTCATAAACAAGTGAACAAGTGGAGGCGTATAATGAAAATGAAAAAAATATTAAGGAATATATATTATGTATAGAATATCTTTGTAGGAGATTTTCTACCAAATCATTAATTACAATGTTTGAAGATACAATTGCCCATCAAAATCAATCAAATAACATTATTCGAGCAAATGCTTTAATGAGTAAGACTTATTCGACAAACCTTCTTCGACAAGACAGAGGTTATCTTTTTAATTTGTAATGGAGCAAGTTATAACTGATATACAGTGGAGTAGCAGTTTTTTGTAAGTTTGTTCTAAGATAAAATTTGATGTTTGAAAGTAGCCATGGAATTTAGGGGAGTACAGTGGAAGTGGGAGTTTTGGGTAGGTTTACAGGGTTACTATGTTTCATTAGAGACTACACAAAAAGAATGAAGGAATTCTTTGTAGAAATCTTTGATCTTGAGAGAGAACCCAATACTGAGCATATTCTAATAGTTGTTATAGTATTTGTTGATTTAATGTTCAATATTTTTAACAATATTGAACCAATAGTTATGACTTTAAATTTGTTAGTGTTGATGGTCACTACCCATCATTGAATGAAATGTATTCTTTAGATCTAAAAAGCAACAAATCATGTGATGCCATATCAGCACACCAATAAAACATGATTTAGTGCACAAGTATTGGTCTCACTTTTTTTGGGGGCCTTTTTGGACACCTCGACAAAAAACATGTTGATGTGGCATCATATTTGATGATGTGACCCTGAAACCTTAGTTATAAGCAGAGGATTTGCCAAGTAAGCTACTGTAAAAAAATGAGAGTGATTTGAAATTTCCATTTAAATTTTGAAAAGCGCAAAATTAAAATGCTCAACTACCCAATCCTCTCCTCTAATACATCTTAAGAATGAATGAAAAAAAAAAAAATTACTGGAAAAAATCAATCTTAGATAGACCCAGAGATGAAAAATTCTCACAGATTTAGTGGGCTGTTGTTTTACAATCACAAAACAAGAAGGGATGTTGTGGTGGGATAAACAGATCTCATTTTAAGAGCTACTGTGCATGAAGTATTGGTCATTTTATCTCGGGATGGAAATGCTTATCCATTTCCCAAACCAGCTGCTATATTTCCCATTATTTTAGGTCGGCATCTCTCTTCCACACAAACCTCCTTTTTGTTTTATGTGTTTTTTCTACGTGAATGGATTTTGTAAATGGAATCCACGTTTCTAGCAACAGATTATAAAAGAATCTTTAAAAGAAAAGTGTACCCTATTTTGATTATGAAGTAAATTTGGTGTTTGGTGTCCAGGTAAATGGTGGAATGTGAATGTAGAAGATGCAATAGCAGATGTGATTGAAACAGGATTGTACCAAATGACTTCGATGCATACACCATTAATAGCCTGCTAGGAAGCTTTTTCCCTTACATTTCCAATGGTCTGTAATGTTAGGAATTTATGAATTATAGGAAAATAAAATTGAAATTAGGAATAATTTTTAAGAGATAAGTAATGAATGAATGAATTATGGATACAAATATTACTCATATTTTAGTTGAGAGAGGAAAAACCTACATGTTGAGAATTATGATTTATGCATCTTCAAAATTGCAGAATGTAAAATGACTATTGTGGCTGTGGATGTCATTTATACCAAACCTTATACAACTGATGTTTTGCTCATACAACCAGGTAATACTATGGATGTGCTTTAAGAACCGACCAGCAGTTAGGGTGCTACTACATTGGCACCCATCTATATAACAACCAACCTAATGAGGGGGTGTGGAGAAATATTTTCAATGCAAAAGAAACTAATGACCATAATAATAAAAGTGGTGATCAAAATTTGTTCATTAGGAATTCAAACAAGAAAAAAAATCAATATTTTTGGTAGCTTCGAAATAGAGAAAAAAATTACCAATATGATAGTTGTTGCTTGTGGAATATCGTGTTAGATATAATAAGCTAGTTGTAATGAGGCATTAGGATATAAAGAACTGTTCACACTGTTAATTATTTTCTAATTATAGTTTTAATATTAAAATTATCTAATTTAAAAAGGGACAAAATTTATAAATAATGGATGTGTCAAAATGTAGAAGAGGAAATTTAAAAAGTTAACAAAATTTATAAATATCAGGTGTGTCAAAATGTAGAAGAGGAAATCTAATCTAAGAATTGCAAATTCATTAGTCTATTTCTACCTTGGATTGGAGCATAAATGAAAGGTAAACAAAATAATGCAAACCTAAAAGAACATTATAACTTCCATGATTTCTTTTAATTAGCTCCAAGATGATATGTTGATGTTGCTCTTAGGGACTCCTCAATATGATAGCATATACCTGCAAATATTTTTCTTGTGGAAATGTTGGAGGATGGCCTAGATTTATAGATTTGAGATGAGTGAGATGGAGGACTAAGATTTAATCTTGGATTAGATGGTGGAGATTGATCATCTTGCATGGGGAATGAGAAGCTTACAAGTGGCAATTTGGAAGAGGTAAAAAATGGCTAAGACATGGATTAAGAGAAATAGAGGGTTGAGATTATCTTTATTTGAATGAAGGATTGATACTAGAATCTCTCACACGTGTGAAAAGAATCATGGGGATGTGTGATTGTGATAAATGATCAATCTCACACACATGAAAGAATAACATGTGGATATTTGATTGTGACAAATAAGGGATCTCACTTGTGTGAGCATCACATGTGTGGAATGAAGGGTGGAGATTGATCATCTTGCATGAGGGAATGAGAAGCTTATAAGTGGCAATTTGGAAGAGATAAAAAATGGCTAAGACACAAATTGATAGAAATGGAGGGTTGAAATTATATTTATTTGAATGAAGGCTCGAGATTGAAATCTCTCACAATGTGTGAAAAGAATCATGGGGATGTGTGATTGTGATAAGGATTGATCTCACACACATGAGATAATAACATGTGGATATGTGATTGTGACAAATAAGAGACCTTGCTTGTGTGAGCATCACATGTGCAGAATGGAGTGTGTAGATCTCCTTGGAATAATGGACAATGGATATTGATATTTGATTTTATTTTGTATTAAAAATGGCTAAGATTAGGTTAAGTAAATTAATGGCTAGGATTTGAAATTGGTTTGATTTAGGATTTCATGAAATGGATTAAAATTTGTTATTAAAATATGTGCTAGTTGGAAAATAAATTTTTAATTAGAAAATAAGGTGATGTGGATTTTGGATAAGATGACATTAGTTTAGTTAATTAAATAAAAGGACTTATTTAATTAACATTACAACATTTGTTCACTTAATTAATTAAAATGATTTATTAATTTACTAATGTTATGATATTATTTCAATTAATTAAATAAAATGATTTATTTAATCAACTAATATTATGATATACTAATTAAATAATTAATTTGATGATAATTAAGACAACCTAATTAATTAAATAGTTTTTTTAATTAATCATAACTAGAGGGATTGACATCAATTAAAATGTAACTATGAATTTTAGGCACGTCTACAATATATATTCATGAAGGAGGTGTAGTTGAAAGTGGCAAGTACGAAGCTATTCTTAGAAAAATTCTCAACTTTGGCATGAATTGAATAGCAAAACATCTTACATGTTGGTGCGTCCCATGTGAGTTGGGAGATTATTGTTTTCTTACCTTGGGATATGCTCCATTATGGAGGAGTTACAAGTAAAATATATTATTTATTATTATTTGGAGATTAGTTTTGCTATTTATGGTCAACTAAGAGTTACATTTACTATTCTTGAAAGACCTTCATTTTGGACACGATACGTTTTGCATTTTACTATGGTTTAATGCTACATTATTTTTGATAATAAATTATAATATAATCTCTCATTTATTTATAAATTGGAGGCATGAAATAGTAGTTCTATGTGTTTATTTTATAGGTACATAGATATTGTTGGAATATTATCAAAGTGAAGAGAGTATTAGTGTGTTGGATGTGTCTCTTTGTTCAAGATCAATACATACTTGTCCTCTTTATCTTGTGATTTTTTTTCCTTAAAGGGTTTATCCACATAAATTATATGCTCATACGATTTGTTGATTTTATTCTTATTGCCGATTTTATACAATCACATAATCATCATATGGTAATCCTTGGATAAATATATTTCAATTTTGTATACACTTGTAAGAGATTTTATTATAATATTTTCACATTATTTCTCAGTATTTGGTATTAGAGATAACATTTATGCATACAGAGGGATTCCTTTCTATTAAGTGTTGAAGGCTTTTGGCTATAGTGGGAGATTTCACTTTATATGGTTTTAAAAATTTATGGAAAGGATTGAAAACCATGGATTATATTTCTCATATGGATATTAATAAATTCAATGATATTAAATTTATGATATGTAGAATTTGAAGATGAAAAATCTATTGGAAAAAAAAGACCAGTGGTTTCTTGTTTCAAAAGAAAAGAAGTCATCGGATGTGTTTGATGAAGATTGGATAAAACTAGACAAGAAAACATGAGGAACCATTCAGCTATGTATTTTATATTTTTTCCTCTTGAATGTTTTTAAGGAAACCATCACATTTATTAGGATAGGTGACATTAAAATTGATATCCTAAGTTGATTTATGTGTCTCCACATTCTTTGGAAAGTGTTCTAGAGGACATGAGGAACACAATATTTATTATTTATTTTCCTATGACAAATTGTAATTGCATTCAAAGAGGTGGACCCATTATGGTGGCAGTTACTAAGCATCCTAGGAGAATATTCCTCTTGGGTGTCCAATTTTTTGGGTTGGGACCACTTGAATGTGCATGTCCTTGCATTTTATTTGCATGTTTTGCATGATCTTGTATGTAGTCATCGGAGCTGTCAGAGATTTATGAAGCACTTGGGTTTGGCCATTTCTTATTGGTTGTGGGTTAGGCGCCCATGTGAAGGCCATGTGATTATTCAATATTTTATTCCATGTTTATGGGTTGTCCACTAAGGGGGGTGTGGGTTTTTCGAGGTGGTTTTGCTTGTTGTTTTGGGGTACCATTTGTGGTATTCTCTCCCTCAAACTTCTATATATTGGAGCCTTTGGATGTGTAACGCCTCACCACGCAACCCTAGAGGAAGTTGCAAATAACTACTCAAACACACAATTTTTTTTTTTTGTTTAAGTACAATTAACATGCAAGTTCACTACCCATTGCCAACAACCTCTAAGGTTACGAGACTAAGACTACTTTAAACCCAAACAACAAAATCATGAATTGAAACCATAACATTTAATTACTTAAGGAATTAAGAACACATACATTTCATACATGATAAATTACATCAAAGAATAAGAGATACCTCATGATTTCAAATAACATAATTGAACAATAAGATTACTACTCTCATTCCCCGAATGAGGTAAATACCATAAGCATGGTTACATAATACATCTTCCACCTCAATAACAAATGAGGGGTAATAAATTACAAGATTCAACTGAAATGAATGAAACCTGAAAAGTAACTGGATCCTACGAGCTCTCCAACTGGAAATCTCATCCACACGAACAAGAAGAAAACCCAACGGAGTAAGGTGCATGTTCCACCCAACCAAGTGATACCCAAAGGCTCACCCCCCGTGCTAGGAGATAGTAACATGGATTTATATACAAGACCATCTACCTCTAGACACAAGCTAAAACATAACTGAACTTAATCAAATACAAATACAACATCACTTAACATAATAGTTACAATGCTTCCAGAGCTAAATAATCAATTGCACCACTGATACAAACATACCGCTAACTTAGGAGAAGTGTCATCACAATGTTACATGGGATATCCTGGTAAGCCTTCCTAGGTCTCGACCCCCATCTCGGGATATCCTGGAAACCTCTAACGACTCTCGGCCCCTCATGCAAACCAATGCGGAATCAATTATCTCTCGTAAAGACAAGATAATGATCTTGCCATTACAGGCCTTCTCGTCCCATCCCAAGTCTATACAAGCCCTTGCGTCCATGAGTGAGGCAAAATTAATCTTATTAAGTGTTTGATACTACCTATTCCTCTAATCATTTTATTTATATTATCACTGGATTAACTAACTTACAATGAGTTACCCTGGCACCACTTTGTGTGCCGGCTCTCATTGCAAGCCACTCCTCTAAGACAACACGTGGAATAACTCCACAACCCAAGGGTACACAAGTGCGACCTAAGGATATTAAATCCCTATCCACGACATAAGGTCAACACATCTCGTTCATGATAACCGGGTATCTAACTGGATACATTAAGACGCACTACCCAACATGAGTTACAATCCCCATCTCAAGAAAACACATCTGGAAGTCTAACATAAACAAATAACTCCATTTTCCCAACAATGAGAATGAGAGAAATCACATAATGAAAGGACAATTTGGCAATTTAATAACCTACTTTAGGATTTACTAAATCCAAGCAAAGCAATGACATAATGCATGTAATCAATTTAAAATGATTAACATTATTTGAATTATGAAGTTTGAACTAATTGATTTATTTTAACTTCCCTGATTATCATTAATGTTAAAAATCAATTTTCTAATAACCTCATTCTCTTATAAAATTAATATTTGCATCAATAATAAAATAACCTTAAAAAAAAAACTACATTTAAAAATAAATTAGACATATATAATTATATATTTAATGTATATATAATTATATATATTTATATTTAAATACACATATATTTATTTTATTTTTAAAAATAGATTATTTAAATTCTCATTCATAAATATTTTCCAATTATTTAAAATATATATAATATATATATAAATATATATTTTAAATGACACCATTAAATATATAACTATAATATATATATATTTATATAATATATAATAAATACATATATTATAAATATTATATATATATATATATAATATTTATTATTTTAATTTTTTATAAAATACAGCCCGTGCCCTAAATAAGGGAGTTGGCTGCCTACATAGCCTCCCCTTTTGGGGTGCGCTGTGGTAGGTAGCGCAGCTGCCTGTGAAG
>VDFB02381140.1:0-48699 GCA_007258455.2 Sequoia sempervirens | reverse complement strand
TTTAAAACAAACAAAAAAAAACTTCCATGTGTCTGGTAATTTCTAGAACACATAATTTTTTTGATAAATTTTTTTTTCTTTGTTTTATAAAATTTCCCAGCATAGTGGCCCACAATTTTTTTTATAAGAAAAATCTATGGTTCTATATATATAAAAAATTCCATTTAACAGTAAATTGGGCAAATTTGTTTTACAGAAAAAACTACAGTAGAAGAGTTTTAAAACACAATTTCATGATTTCAATTTCTGGAAATTCCCAAATCCAACAGAGAGGTTTTCCTAATTTCTTTTTGTTCCTATTTCAATTCTCTATTGTTAAAATTTCATTTGCCAAAATTTTTGTTGTAAGAGTTTGTTTTTCCACAAGAATCTAAATTCTTTTTCCATGATTTCAACAAAGGTTTTCAAAAATTCAAAGCAAGTTTTACAACCTCTTAAGAATTACAATCAAAGCATCTAAACAAAATAAAACCCTCAAAGGAACCTGTTTTGAAGCTTGAAGAAGAAGAGGGCTAAAGTTGAGCTTTCCAATTTTCCAAAATTCTTCCAAAGTCTTCACTCCAAATCCAAAATGTATCAAAAACAAGAGAAAACCTTCCTTCCTTCTTCATAACAAATTTTCTCCAAGAATGCCAATATCTCCCATAACTTTTTTCCCCCAATTTTAGTCAATATCCTCTAAAATATCTCTCACCCGCCATAGTTATTTCCCTCTATCCATTTTTGAGATATTTTGTTTTTAAAAAAATTTAAAACCAAAATTTCTTTTCAAAAAGAATTTAAAACTTTTAATTCCATGCACTTTTCAAAACAACATTAACCATTTAATTTATTTACTCCACAAATAAGTTTAATTAATCAATTCATTTACTCATAAAATAAATTTAGCCACTAGAATTAAATTACTTTACTAATTGAATATAATCAAATTAAATAAATTAAATATCAATTTAATCTAAATACATAAATTAACATTACCTCCATTTAAATATTAATCCCCACCGATGATAAATGATTAAAACATCAAAGACGACATAACCCAACAACATACCAGACACAACTGACGATACACTCTGACAGGGTGATGACTTGGCACGGAAAACCTAGCTACTATCTCCCAATTGAATACTGTTGGCCAATGGACATGCTCAAACCTATGAAACTAGGTGGAGTCAATGTCATGTACCTGTCAACCTACGAACAAAGAGTATAATGAACATGCATATATATAACATAATAAAACACATCGTGAAGAGGAAATTATTTAAATCACTGTGGCCACTAGTAGTGGGTGTAAATGTCATCCCTTCACTCCATACAAGCATTACTAACCCATTTTAATCTAACATCAATAATATAATCAAAAAGCATAAAGCTGCCATTAATTCAAATATCCGCTAAGCTAATCCAAAGCATGCCATAATGATAACATCGTAATAAAATACCATCATATCAAAATATAAATAACTACATCACTTTATAGTTAGCGATCAAATAGTAACTGGCACCATAGTCAAAGTAATAATGTAAACAAAGCATAACAAAGAAGAACAATGTCTGATCAAAAGAGCAAAAAAAATGGAGGGGTGCTACATCCTCCCCCCCTAGGGTCAATCTTCCTCCTAGAATCTTGCGAACAAATAGGGATAGAGCTCCCTCATTCTAGCTGCATCTTCCTAAGTGGATGACGTATCATCCCTAGGATCCCACTGGACCCTAACCTGATCAATATCTCTCCCTCGAAAAGCGAGTGTTCTGCACTCCATTACCACCATGGGCTCCAAAGCCGGTTGCCCATCCTCTACCTATAATGCATTCCAATCAAGGACATGAGTCTAAATTTTTGGATGGTATGGTCGAAGAACTAAAACATGAAATACATCGTGAATACATGAGAGATTGGGCGATAAAGCAAGACGGTAAGCAACTGGACCAATCTTCTCGAGTATCTCGAAGGGTCCAACCAAGCGAGGCGCCAACTTAGAGCCCTTCCCATAACAGATTAGACTTTTTCACGAACGCACTCGCAAGAAGACTCTATCGCCCACAGAAAACTGATGATCCATTCTATGCGCATTCGCATACTTCTTCTACCTATCCTGTGTTGCCACCAAGTGCTCTCTAATCCTATCCACCTGCTACTCCATATCCTGCAACATCTTAGGACCCAAAGTTACTCTGTCCTCCAGTCGATCCCAACTCAAGGGAGTGTGACATGGTCGCCCATACAATGCCTAAAATGGTGGCATGCTGATAGAACTCTAGAAACCGTTATTATAAGCGAACTCTACCAAATAGAGATAATCTTCCCATCGTGTCTGATGGTCCATCACATACATACATAACATATCCTCGAGGATCTGATTGACCCTCTCGGTCTGTCCATCTGTCTCTAGGTGATAAGCTAAACTGAAGTTCAACTGTGTCCCCATCGCATGTTGTAATGAAGTCCAAAGAGCTGAGGTGAACACTGGATCCCTATCAAAAATAATCTGACGCGGAATACCATGTAACCTCAGTATGTCCTCCATGAACACTCTGGCTATGGACGATGCAGTATAGGAAGAGCGAATAGGTGAGAAGTGTGCTACCTTTGTCAACCTATCAACTGTCACCATAATCGCATCATGTCATTTCGAAGAGTTGGGTAAACCAACAATGAAATCCAATGAGATTATATTCCACTTCCACTCTGGTACTAAATGTGGTTGCAAAAGCCCTACTGGATGCTGGTGTTCAACCTTCACCCGCTGACACTCAAGACATCGTGACACATAATCCGCAATATCGCGCTTCATCCCTAGCTAGAAATACAACTGACGCAGATCTGTATACATCTTCTTCACCCCTGGATGGGTTGAATAAGGTGCACGATGTGCTTCAATCATGACCAAGGTGCGAAGATCACCTGATGAAGGAACGTATATGCGTCCCATGTGCCTCAATATCTCATCTAAATCCAGAGAATATCCTGAATACCTACCCTCAAGGGGTCTACCTGCCTCAATCTTTGTCCTAACCTCTTGATACCAACTATCCGTTAGAAGGGTAGAAAGAATCTGACTCTGCAAATCTACAACAAGAGTCAACTCAGATAACTCATATCTCCACCTACTGAGTGCATCCACTACAACATTCTCCTTTCCTTGGATATACTTCACTTTGAAGTCATATTCGTAGAGAAACTCCATCCAATGCCTCTGCCTAACATTAAGGTTGGGTTGCGTAAAAATATACTGAAGGCTTTTGTGATCACTGTGCAACTCAAACCTATGGCCAAGAAGGAAATGCCTCCATCTCGTCAATGCATGAACAACTGCCGCCAACTCAAGATCATGTGTGGGGTAGTTCAGTTCATGATCCTTGAGCTTCTGTGACTCGTATACAATAGCACGACCCTCCTACATCAACACTGCACCTAATCCTTCCAAGGACGCATTTGTACAAACTACAAAGTCCCCAGTCGGATCAGGTATCGCAAGTATTGGTGCACTGGTCAGCTTCTCCTTAAGATTTTGAAATGCTGCCTTACACTTCTCCGACCACACAAACCTCTTCCCTTTCCTCTAAAAGGAGGTGATAGGATGCCCTATTCTCAAAAAGCCTTGCACAAAACGCCTGTAATAACTCGCTAGCCCCATAAAGCTATGTATCTCTGCCACATTCATGGGCACAGGCCAATTTGAGATCGCTTGGATTTTTGCAAGATCCACTGAAATACCTTCCCCTGAGATCACATGACCAAGGTACTAGACCTCAGTCTTGAAAAATTCACACTTCGATAGGTTAGCATAAAGTTGATTATCCCATAAGCATTGTAATACCTGCCGCAAATGTTCCTCATGCTCTTCCACTATCCTAGAGTATATCAAAATGTCATCAAGGAACACAAGGACAAATCTGTCTAGGTACGTACGAAATATGCCATTCATCAGACTCATGAACACAAAGGGTACATTCGTCAACCCGAACGGTACTACTGTGAAATCATAGTGACCATACCACGTTCGAAACGTTGTCTTATGGATTTCTGATTCGAAGATACGAAGCTGATGATATCCTGACTTAAGATTATTTTTTAAAAAGATCATGGCACCGTTGATCTAATCGAATAGATCATCAATCCTAAGAAGCGGATATCAATTCCTGATGGTCATTTTGTTCAACTGTCGGTAATCAATACATAACCGAAATGAACCGTCCTTCTTCTTCACGAAGATAACTAGTGCTCCCCATGGAGAAACACTAGGGTGAATGAAAGCCTTTTCTAACAACTCCTCAAGCTACAAGCGAAGCTCTTTCAGCTCCTGGGTGGTCATACGATAAGGAGCTCGTGAAATGAGTTATGATCCAGGTACAAGGTCTATCTTGAAGTCTATGTCCTTCTTAGGTGGCATCCCTAGAATCTCATCTAGAAATACATCAAAAAACTCCTGAAGAATGGGGTGACTATCAAGAGATACTTTCTCTCCTCCACCTCCTAAATCCAAATCATCCACTGTAACAATGAATAAATGGAAACCCTGACGTACACACCTTCTTAACTGCATAGCTGAGATGACCCTTAAGAAAATCGGCCTCTAAACTCCCACTATCTCTACTTCTCTACCACATGCCTCAATGCATCGAATCGACTTACGTCGACAATCTATGACTTCACTATGCACCTCTAACCAATCCATCCCTATGACAACGTCATAAGAACCCAATGGAATAACTTAGAGGTCCATTGTAGTATGGAGAGGTCCAACCTCCAATCTACACTCTGGTACAAGGGAATGGGATGCGACTCTCGCACCTGAGGCTAACTCAACCTGCCACCTATCGAATTTCCTTACTACACCCAGTCTACATCGCGTCACAATGGAAGAAGAAATGAAGGAATCTGACGCTCCAAAATCAAACAAAATGGTAATTGGGTTACCTAACAACATACCATATGTCTCAACGACAAGAGACTTTGAGGCTCACCATGGCTATCAACCACTACTTAAAAACACGCATTCCCACCGTGATCTCCAACCGCCGGGCTCAGATTAATTGTCCTTGGGAAAACCTCACAAGACCTCCCTCCTTGAGAAGTTTGTTAACCTTGAGGATCCTTTCAAAAGGGAGCAGGCATGTGCTTGAAAACCCTATACTCATAGTTCAACTTTCCCATGTTTCTCTCTTGAGCATCTTCCCAACATTTTCCCTCACACCCTCTTCTCCCCTACAAATTTATGTGCAAGATGTCCAAGATACCCAAGAATAGGGAAAGGTCAAAAGAAGTTGATTCATCTCTGTTGAAGTTCCAACATGACTTGATATCACTCAATGAAAATGAAAGAGGGTTTCCAAACCTTTAGTAAGGGATTTGTAAACAATTTCAACATTGTTGGAAAAACCACCTCAAGCAAACAAAGTTATAGTTATTTATAAATTATACTAATGCACAATGGTCAAAGATAACAAAAATTGGTACTTTGATTGTTGATATAGATGAAGAGATCTCCAACCATCTAATTATCAAGTGTTGAAGGTTGATTTGGGAGTATAAACAAGACAATTATAAATTGAGAATGTTCAATCTATCATTACTACCATCATTTGTAAAATGAATAAGCTATTAGACCAAGCAATAGCTAAAAGAATAGGTGCTTCAATTGACCTCTTATGTTAAACACCTAATTAGACCTCTGCAATATTCTCAAGTGTTATTTGCTATACCTACTATTATCTCTCTTGAGTATGCCTTTGCAACCAAGAAGAGATGAAATGTATTGCTCATGCAACAAAGAAATGACTTAATGAATTACTAGCTCAAGGATTCAAGGTTGTTAAAGATTTCATGACCCTACATAAAAAAGTTAACAAATATTTTGAGCTAATCAAAGTGTTGGTAATCCAGTTTGATGAAGAAATAAAAAGTAATACAAGTAACCTTTGTCAAATCAAGAATATGTTCAAAATTGATTTTAAAATTCTTGTGTCTAAAGGTATTCTAGATAAAGTAGATTAAGCTTTGTTCATGGAATGGTTAGAAATCATAAAGCCAAGAGTTGATTTTCTTGAAGAAGAATCAAAAAGTTAGAAGATGCGTGTGTCAATGATGTTGATATAACAATGCACATTTGTGATTTAATTTAAAACATGACGAGACATTTCTACAATAAAGGTCAAATGATTAATTCCATCAATGCTCTCAAGAATCATATGTCTATTGAAATCAATCATGGTTTAAATCAACCATCCAATTTTGACTCTTCTTTTTTAGATAATTGATGAAGATGAAGTTTTTGTTCAAAAAAATTAAAAATGGTTAAGAAATTCCTATAATCTCATCAAGTTGCAAACATTTATGTCTTATGTCAATCTTGTTTTGACTCTATAGTTGTTGTCTTCTTTCATTCATTACATTGTTGTGTGTTAGAAATACACTAGATATAATTAGATGTCACTACACACCTTTCACATGTTTAATTTTCATTGTCTTTTCTACAAATGAAAATTAAATTAAATATAAAATATATAATTGATTGATAACTCAAACTATTTTTGCTTTCTTTTCAATTTTTAAATTTTATTAAGCCAATGCATGGAAAAAAGAATTAACAGAGATGGGCGAATAAGTTGTTATTGATAGAATGCACACTACAACAGTTAAGAAGAAAACTCATATAAATTAATCTGCTGTATTTAATTAAGAAAACTCACATAAATTAATCTGCTGTATTTAATTAGGAAAACTCACATAATAACTTATATGGCAGAAAATGATTTCCTTCCCCAGAAATCTTCACTGAACAACAAACAGACAGCAGTATATGATTTTATTTTCAGTATCATTATCTAACTGAGTATCTAAAGGGTGTTTTATCTTTTCTTCTTAAAGTTTATTACAGTGCTTGCATATTATTGGCAAGTCAAATTATCATTCTTCTTGGGGGAAAAACTTTCACAATGTCACTGTCTGTAAGATTTCCATTGGTGGGTCGGTGGAGAATACTTTTTATATGGAAATGGTCTATCAATGAACTCGGTTTCTTTTCTTCTGTATCTGGTAATGTCAGCTTTTAAGTCAATATATAACTGTATATCATGCAAGCATCTAAACTACGGGCCCATAAAATATATTTATGATATGAGATACAGAGAATCTAATTCTTTGTAGAAGTAGTTGATAAAAGAAAGGTTGTCAAAGGTGGAAGTGGGTGATTGTGGTTTCTTTAATGAATAAAGAAGGGCTGATTTGATTTATAACCGATAACAGAGACTTGAATGAGTCATACATCTCATCGTCATTCATACTTATGGCTCTTTTCACATGGTCTTTTATTTTAAAAATAGTTCAGTTATAATTCTTAGTAGTTAAAAAACATAATTTTAAATGAAAAATGTAAGCATGAAGCTGTGGCAGAATCTTAGATATAAGATGAAGATTTGGATGTGAGTATACTTATAAATATATTTAAGTAATAGATCATAATTAGTTCAAACTAATTAAAGTTAGAAAATGATATGTTGTTATTTTTAGAAATTAAATGTAAATGAATAGGAAATTTAATTTGAAAATATTAATGAAGAATAATGTTGATGTTGTCTAGAATTCATTCATTAATATTCAAAAAGTAATATTCGTCTTATTATCTCAAAATTAGAATAGGCTCTAAGCAACTTGCAATTAGCACGGATTTGTCTTTAGATAAACTGATATGATCTAGTACAAAGTGTATGCGAAATATTGTTCACCTTTACTTTCTATCTTTGAACTTGTTTATAAGGACATTATTTAAAAATATATTAAGGGAAGTTACCAGATCACTATGATTAAGTTCTCCTAGGTCAATAGCATGTCTCACGTGTTGATCTAGTAAAATACAAAATTAATTAAAAATATATATTTTACAAATTATACTTTCAAAAAGCTTACTCCAAGGACTATGATCCTACAAAATTTCATGTCATGATGACTCCATTTGATGGTCCAACCATTATTTTAAATTATAATTTATGGTTGAAATTTAAGTGACTAAAAGTAGAAGGGGTAGCATAAAGGGATTTGAATGAAGAACCTCTGTTCCTAAAGGGTTTTGGACATGCAACATTTAAAATGAAAAAGTATACCTTCATTTGAATCCTATCTATAGGTGGAAAGCATTTTACCTTCAAATGAAAGGCCTTCATTCAAAGGTGTTCAATGATTTTTTCCTTCCAAATCTCATTTATGTGCAACATTCCACAAGTGGGACACACTATTACGTGGATTGCCTTCAAATGCATAAAAATATTTGTAAATGAGAATAGGTAAAAGATTGGGGAATGAGTAACTTACTGCACCAATGCATCACTAGTTGGTGTATAATGATATTAAGTCATTTTTATCAAAATGGACAAAAATAAATGAAACTTGGCATGGGTATGCAAATTTCACCACTAAAAAGATAAATAAAATGTACATTTATTTCAAAATTATAATAATCTAAGGTATACAATGTTGGATTAAACACTTAATATGAACCTAAGTAAATACAATAGAGTTGAGTCACTAAAACAACAGGTAAATGATAAGTTAGAAATTTATTAGCTTTTTTATGGTAGTGTTGGTGGATGTGATAAAATTTGACTATATATGTGCTCCTAGACTACTCCTTGATCATAAAACTTAGACCTAAAATGTTACTTTTGAAGTAGATAAGTTTTTATTCCTACACTACAATTGGATGCAATCACATTAATCTTTGTATCCTACACTCTGACAAGTATGTCCTCTTTATTGTGATAATTTCTTTGTTAGATGTCTATTCATGAATTTTTTTTCTTTTGATGTGACAAATTAATTATGGTTTTAATTTTTGTGTTAAAGAATATTTTTTGGTTTTTTTTGCTAGAATTGGTATGGTAGACTTTCTTGAATCTAAGTCAAGCCCCTTTTGCTAATGTAGGATTGGTCTAATCTGAATGCTCTTAGAAAACATTTATGATGCTTTGTGATGATTCAAATGAATTTTATGAGATGCTTCTCAAATGCCCTAGGAACTTATCTTTAAATGTGTAATCCAAGGTGTTAATTCAAAATATTTTACTTGTAAGCTAATGAGAAACAATCAATTTTTTGAGTTGAGTCATCTCACGAGTTTAAAAAAATGTCAAATGCTCCTTAATGGAGAATTGACTCTCTTCCAAAGTTTTAAACCACACCAAAACATAAAGGTTCAAGTTACCATTTGGGTATTAAATCCAAGCTAGGCCTAGTAAAATTAAAAATAAGTGATATTTTTTTATCTTCAAGATCATCCTAAGACACAAGAAGCACATACACAAGTGACCTTTGGATAACATAAGTGAAAAAGGTTGATTTTGATCCTCAAAATCATCTTGTGGTGTGGAGAGGAGAGATACAAAACTTATTATATGACCACACAAAACAAAAAAGAAAGAAGACATGACATAAGAGAGGTTTATTCCTTAATAAAAAAAGTGATGTGTAAAAGGATTATTTTTTGTCTTCTATAAGAAAACTTGCAATCACTACAAAGTAGTACTTTTATTGTTTATCTTTGACACCAAATACAAATTACACCAAAAATAGATTAGTGAAAAAAGAATGCACACAAAAATAGATTTCTAAGTCCTCGTGGTTAAGATACACATAAAAAATGACCCCCTAAGTATAGAACTTTTCTAAACACTCATGATGAATAGAAGTGTGTTGAGCTCAAATGGAAAGTTAGGACAAAGAAAAGCATCACACTTTAGTGCATTTTTAAAAATTTCCCACTAAAAGATTCATAAACAAGTGAACAAGTGGAGGCGTATAATGAAAATGAAAAAAATATTAAGGAATATATATTATGTATAGAATATCTTTGTAGGAGATTTTCTACCAAATCATTAATTACAATGTTTGAAGATACAATTGCCCATCAAAATCAATCAAATAACATTATTCAAGCAAATGCTTTAATGAGTAAGACTTATTCGACAAACCTTCTTCGACAAGACAGAGGTTATCTTTTTAATTTGTAATGGAGCAAGTTATAACTGATATACAGTGGAGTAGCAGTTTTTTGTAAGTTTGTTCTAAGATAAAATTTGATGTTTGAAAGTAGCCATGGAATTTAAGGGGGAGCACAGTGGAAGTGTGAATTTTGGGTGGGTTTACAGCGGTACTATGCTTCATTAGAGACTACACAAAAGGAATGAAGGAGTTCTTTGTAGAAATCTCTAGCCTTGGGTGGCTGCAGCACCATAACCTAGTACATCTTAGGAATGAGTGGAAAAAAGACAAGTGCCTGAAAAAAAAATCAATCTAGAATTGAATCTTACATAGACCCAGAGATGAAGAATTCTCACAGATTTAGTGGGCTGTTGTTTTACAATCTCATGACAAGAAGGGACATTGTGGTGGCATAAACAGATCTCATATCTAAGAGCAAATGTGATTGAAACAAGATTGTACCAAATGACTTCGATGCATAGACCATTAATAGACTGCTAGGAGGTTTTTTCCCTTACATTTCCAATGGTTTGTAATGTTAGGAATTTATGAACTATAAGAAAAATAAAATTGAAATTAGGAATAACTTTTAAGAGATAACTCAATCTCTGGACTATGAGGGATTACCCTTCTGTTGTAGAAGATGCTTTAAGACTGGACATATTGCTGCTCATTGTGGTTTTGAAAATAAAATAAAAAAGGCAAACTAGTGGATTGGAGCTGCTCAACATCATTATACTGTTGAGAAGAAATCTGAAGAAAAAAAGAGTTTCTCAGAGGCAGTTGCTTCTGAATCACAGAAATTAGGAGCCGCTCCTTCGACTTGTCCTTTGGGAGGGGTTGATTCTTCTTCTCACATTGCGCCTTGGTCTAAGTCTCCGTCTGCCTTATCAAATGGAGGGGCTTCGATTTCTCTTTCATCCTACTCTTCGGATAAGAACCAGTCTGCACGCCTGTTCAAGGATGTTTCGCCCAGGGCTATAAATGATCAAACCTAGGATAGTGATGTGCTAGCTTGGTAGGAAAAGGCAGCACAAGTGGAAGAAGGTTGGATTACAGTCACGAGTAAAAAATCAAAAGCATCCAGGCCTTCTCTAGAAATGACGCTTCGTTCCCACAAGATTAACTCTAAAGGTAAAACATGATGTTCTTGGCTTGGGAGCCGACTTTTTGGTGGCTGCAGGCTGTCCTTTTTAGCAGTCTGGCTTTTCTGGTTGTAAAGGGTTGCAGATCCCTTCAAAATATGCTTTTTCCCTAATATCAAAAACTTTTAAGAGATAACTAATTGATGAATGGATTATGGATACAAATATATGAGAGGAATGTTATAAATGTTGGTATGATTTATGCATCATCTTTCAAAATTGCATAATGCAAAATGACTATTGTGGTTGTGGATGTTATTTATACCAAATCCTATACAACTGATGTATTGCTCATACAACCAGGTAATACTGGAGATGTGCTTATAATAACTGGCCAGCAGTTAGGGTGTAATACCCCTCATACTGTTTAGACTTATTATTTTCTATGCTTTGGTTTGATACTGTGATGATACTATTATTGTTTGGTTTGGTGGTTTGATTAGTAGACTGTTGGTGATTATGCTTATACACTTGAGGACATGATTATTTCATACGACATTGTGGTTGGTGATGTTAGTTGATTTTCATAATTATATTATGATGCAATGATTTAATAAATTATGTCATGAGATGAATTGTTAGTTTAGAAATGTTATTTTATCAGTTATATTATAATTGTTAGGATAGATGTGATGAAGGACAGTGTAGCATCACTCGTTTGCGAGTGCTCTGTTACGCTGCGATTCCTTCTCACAATGCAATGCTTCGATTCAATGCTTTGATTATATATATATATGTATGCACATGTACATGACTTCGTTTGTATGCAGGATTTGCAGGTACAGAGTCTTGATTCCACCTGCTTCGGCAGGACAAGGTGAGCACCAATAGCCCAATGGTTAAATGTTGAAACAGAGGTGACAATGAAGTCATCTCGTCCCATGATGTTAGACCGTCTTGTTTGATTGATATTGTACGTTTTTGTAGTTGTCGTTATTGTGGTTTGTGGTTGTGTTATGTCATATTTTTTTAATTTTGGTATTTTATAAGTTGTGATTTATTTTATTTAAATGATGGAAATGATTGTTTATTTTAATGTTAGATTAAATTGTATTTAAATTTTTAAATGTTTTATTTATTTTTAAAAGTCATGAGTTTTATTAAATGATAATTAAAATATTAAATTGTGTTTTATTATTTTAATTAATTATCTTGTTGAGGATAATTGTTAGAATAAATTATTTAAATTAATTAGATAATGTGCTTTGCAAGTAAAGTTGTAAAAACGGAAATTAAAACAAAAAGTATTGAAAATAGAAAAATAAATAAATAAAAGAATGAAAAAGTTGTGAGAACGAATGAGAACTCAGATCTGACTGAAAAGCTTGCTTTTAAAAATATAATTTCTTTTATTTATGATTTTTGAGAGCTTTTGAAAGAAAGGGGTAATATCTTTTATTTAACTAAAATTTTTGTGAGTTTTCTCACACAGAGGATTATGGAGACAAAAGTTGCACAAGTTAATTATTCTATAGTTTTGGGGAAAAATAGTTTTTCTTTCATTTGCTTGCATTAGGTTGGGGAGGTTTTCAGAATAAAATATTAGATTTGAAATTGAGCTTGGTACTCTGGAGAAGTGATTCTAAAGAAGGGATGAGAGCGTTTCGAAGAGCCATCTGGATCAAGCCAAGCTTCATCAAGTTTTCAACAGCGCAGGACTCCAGGTTCAATTTCTCATTCTTAAACTTTCTGATTCAAATAAGATAAAATAGTAAAATATGATCTAAATAAATCTGTGTTTGCAAAGGAAACATATGTCTGAGATTTAGTTAAATATGATATTCTGTGAAAGAAAACAAAAACTCTTGGGAATTAGATTTTAATGAATAGCAAACTGATGGAAGAGGTTAAACTATTTTTCTAAAAATGTTCTGTGTTTTACAATCTGATTATGGAAAAGATTTATTCTTGGAACCCTTGAAATTGTCCATTGTATTCATAATTTTTACGATTGAAGAATATTTTCCCTTGAGTTAAATGAATTTAAATACGTGTCTTTACTTTGAAATAAATGTGTTTTGTCTTCTTCATAAATTCTCATTCCTGACATATATATATATAGAAAAATATATATATATATATAGAAATATATATATATATATATGAAATCATTAAATTATAGTTTTGAAACATTTATATATATGTTGCCGTTTTTGTTTAATGAGAAATATATGTAAAAATAAAAAGTAAATGACGAATTTTTAAAAGTGTTTTTTTTGAGTATTGCAGGAGATCATGAGGTCAGACTCTCCTCTAATATTACGCACATTGGCACAAATAACTATGGATCGCCACACATATCGCCTCCCATAGATCGCCGTGTATAAATCTTTGGCAATATAATCATGATTTGATTTCTTTTTTTATGTTGTTTTAAAATTGCCTCTTAAAACTTATATATATATATATATATATATCTTTATATTTTGTAGTTGGTTATAAATATATTTTAGTTATATATATATTTAGGTAATTATATATATATATTTGTGTAGGTATATTCTTTTCTTATATGAACTGATTGTGAAGGAAATTATTTAACTCTGAAATAATTAATAAATTATATTAAAAGAAATTTATATGAATAAAGATATATTTATTTTGATGCCATGGTAGGTTGTTCTTGGCAATGTGATATTCTTGAATTATTATTTTCATGTTAAAATTTCTTTATCAGGAGATTGGACTTTGGTTATATGATTTAATTGTGTGAGGATTAAACAAATTGTATTATTTAGATTTGTATCGAGATACTTGTGCGTGGGTAAGGATATTGTATTGTTAATTGCTTAGTGGAATTTTGATAAAATTGATTGATTATTTCTTTATTGTTATTTTATGGTTTTAGTGTATCGATGTGGGAGCCCTGTTGTAATTGTGAACCCAATTTTAGTTACTGTGAATCTTGTTCCAGAGGCATGTTTTTAATCTTTTAATGTTATCCTCATTTTGGTTATACTTTTGGAGTTGAAACTTATTGGTAGTAGGCTTGGAAGGGTTGAACGGTTTTTGGTTATGAGTTATCATGAGAAGGTTAATGCCTCACATGTTCTTGTTTTGAGTATTATGCTTTATATGTTATAGTTCAACCCTTGCCTGGTTCTGATTCATGTTAGGGGTCTTAGGGAGAGTGGCTCTTCGTGGGGGTCAGCGCCTCAGAAGGAGGAAGAGCTCAGGAGATCCCATGTAAGAGTAGTTAAACAAGTGATAATCTAAAAATAGAATTTAGGGGGATGGGTAGTAAAACACACAAGATAATAAACATTGGATTCCGTGTCTATGCATTAGGGCTATATCATAGAGACTAATGATAGTGGTCGGAAGTCGTAATCTCGTAATTCATGAGAGGAGAGGTTACTCCGCATGAGCTACCCTATGGTGCTGGCGCCTCAAGAAGAGGGAGGGCTAGGAGATCCATAGATGGGTGCCGACGCCTCAGTTGGAGGAAGGGCCAGGGGATCCCATGAGAGCTATGTGATGACACTCTCCACTTGACACCCATTGCCTTGTTTCTTGCTGTCTTCGAATTGTGTAATGAATTGTTGTTTTAGATTTTTATGGAATCATGTTCATTGTTTCAGATTTATTTGGAATTTTATTTTGAATGTTGTATCAGTTCTTCTGGAAATGTGTTTTGGAAGTTGTATGCTTAATGTGTTTCAGATTCTTTTGAGAATGATTTATGAATGTTCTTTGGACTTGTTTAATTGTCATTGCTTTGATTAATTGTGGCAAGTTTCTTATCTTTATCTTTTTCTTGACTTGTGAATGTTGTGGTTTATGTCGTTGTAACCTTGAGTTGTAATTGTATTCGTACTATGTTGTTCATGGAGTCGGTTTGACAATCATGGTCGAGTTAACTTCCTTGTCACCTCTAAGCACGGGGGGTGAGTTATTCATAATTCACATGGTTGGGTGGAACGTGCTCCGCACCCGTTGGGTTCCCCATCAGTATCCTATCTTCTCAGCATATCTGCAGTTGGAGTTGTACCAGTGTTCCCTTGTTATTCAGATGTTGGTGTAATTTGTATCATCCCACATGTTTGGGAAATTCATTGTAATTCTTATATCAAAAATTTGTAATGTAATATTATAACGATGATGTAATAGTTAGGATCATTTATAACTTTGTTAAGAGATTCATATGATTGTATTATGTGATGTATTAATATTCTTACTCTTGGTTCATGGATGTACATTTATTCATGGTTATTATAATATAAATGGTTACGTGGTTTATCATAATCTTTTATTTCCGTTTAGTTGTTGCGATGTAACCTCGCGTGCCCCAGAGAACTAAGTGTGATAATGTGATGTAATATGTTATGTGATTATGGTTAATGTTATTGCATGTTTAATTTAATTTTTTTTAAAAAAAATATATATTTTCTTTGTGTGTGTTCTCTGGGGTTTGCACGACGGGCGTTACATAGGGTGCTACTACATTTGCACTCATCTATATAACAACCAAACTAATGAGGGGGTGTAGAGATTTTTTTTGATATTATTGATGTGCTTATAATAGCTGGCCAGCAGTTAAGGTGCTACTATATTGGCACCGATCTATATAACAACCAACCTAATGAGAGGGCGTGGAGAAATTTTTTGATACTATGGATGTGCTCATAATAGCCGACCGACAGTTAGGGTGCTACTACATTGACACCCATCTATATAACAACCAACCTAATGAGGGGGTGTGGAGAAATATTTTGAATACAAAAGAAACGAGTGATCATAATGATAGAAGTGGTGATCAAAATTTGTTCAATAGGAATTCAAACAAAAAAGAAAACCAATGTTTTTGGTAGCCCGAAATAGAGAAAAAACTACCAATATGATAGTTGTTGCTTGTGGAATATTGTGTTAGATATAATAAGGTAGTTGTAATGAGGCATTAGGATATAAAGAACTGTTAATAGTGTTAATTATTTTCTAATTATTTTTTTAATATTAAATTATCTATTGAAAAAATTAACAAAATTTATAAATAGTGGGCGTGTCAAAATGTAGAAGAGAAAATTTATAAAGTTAACAAATTTTATAAATATTAGGTGTGCCAAAATGTAGAAGAGAGGAAATCTAATCTAAGAATTGCAAATTCATTAGTCTATTTCTACCTTGGATTGGAGCATACATGAAAGGTAAACAAAATAATGCAAACCTAAAAGAACATTATAGCTTCCATGATTTCTTTTAATTAGCTCCAAGATTATATGTTGATGTTGCTCTTAGGGACTCCTCAATATGATAGTATATGATAGTATATACCTACAAATATTTTTCTTGTAAAAATGTTGGTGGATGGCCTAAATTTATAGATTTGAGATGAGTGAGATGGAGGACTAAGATTTAATCTTGGATTCAATGGTAGAGATTGATCATCTTGCATGGGGAATGAGAAGCTTGTTGGATGCTGTGATTGTGTTGTTGATATGTGGTTGTCATTGATGTCAACACTATTAGCATTGTTGCAGTGAAGGTTGTATATGTCGAGGATATTGAGAAAATTGTTAAAAGGAAGAGTTGCAGGTTGCCAGTGGAACAGTGAAGGTCATGAAGGTGTTTTGTTCTATACGTTGAAGATCAGTTGTTGTGGTTTAAAGGGTTTATTTCTAAGAGTATCTAGTTCATCTACCAGAAGTTTCAGAGGTTCGCATGAAGATTTGATTGTGCTATGAAAAATTGTGTTCTGACAATATTTCTGTGGTTTCTTATTGAAGTTTATGTGATTTTGGTAATTTTTGTTGTTGTGGATGCTTCTTTGTTAGTTCTTATTGCTTGTGGATGCTTCTAGATCATTCTCTATCTTTGTTGTACGCCTGCGTTGATCGGTGCACTCGTGGTCGAAGATTTTTCTCGCGAGTGTTTGGGTTTTCATGTTCTTGGCCGACATGATGGTTGTAACGTGTTGCAGATCCTTGAAGATTAAAATTTGAATGTTTGGTACGCTCGAGGATATTGTTTTGGCTTGCATCATAATATTAGCCGACGGTGTATGATTCACATTAAAAATTTATTTGCAAATTTAGGTTGACATTGTAAACTTGTTTTATACTTTTGGTCGACGAAGTTGTTGATGTAATTTCATGTTGCAGATATATAAGAGTGTTTGTTTGAGCGAAGTTAGTGTGTGTGGTGTGAAGGAAAGCCAAAGAAAGAGAAAGTGTGTGAAAATTGATTTATTCATTCGATTGCAGAGCAGAGTGTGAAGAATTTTGAGCGAAGTGTGAAGAAGGTTTTTTGTGCTTAACTGGAACTGTAATCAGGCTTGTGTAGAAGCTATTTTCTTAGTTCATACCCTGCGGATCTAATTCGTATTTCTCTTTGTTGGGAAGTGAGCCCTCTTGTATTTGAGCAGTGAGCTCTAGGCAGTGTGCCTGAATGCATGTGCATTCCCATTATTTTTCATTATACTTTTAACAGGGTATAATATTGTGGACCAACATCCACCATGGTTTTTCCTCTAACAGGGTTTCCATGTAAAAATATTGATGTTCTTTGTGCTTCTGATGTGTTGATTGTTCATGGTTTATTGTTCATTCATCAGATATGAGATTAAGTTAAGTAAAGTTTGAAAAGTTTAAATACTCTGTGACAACTGATTTACACCCCCCCTGCCCGCCCTCTTAGTTGTTTGTCCTTGTTTTGCCAACAAAGCTTACAAGTGGCAATTTGGAAGAGGTAAAAAATGGCTAAGACATGGATTGAGAAATAGAAGGTTGAGATTACCTTTATTTCAATGAAGGTTTGAGACTGAAATCTCTCACAAATGTGTGAAAAGAATCATGGGGATGTGTGATTGTGATAAATGATCGATATCACACACATGAAAGAATAACATGTGGATATTTGATTGTGACAAATAAGAGATCTCATTTGTGTGAGCATCACATGTGTGGAATGGAGGGTGGAGATTGATCATCTTGCACAAGGGAATGAGAAGCTTACAAGTGGCAATTTGGAAGAGATAAAAAATGGCTAAGACACAAATTGATAGAAATGGAGGGTTAAAATTATATTTATTTGAATGAAGGCTCGAGACTAAAATCTCTCACAATGTGTGAAAAGAATCATGGGGATGCGTGATTGTGATAATGATTGATCTAACACATGAGATAATAACATGTGGATATGTGATTGTGATAAATAAGAGACCTTGCTTGTGTGAGCATCACATGTGTGGAATGGAGTGTGTAGATCTCCTTGGGATAATGGACAATGAATATTCATACTTGATTTTATTTTGGATTAAAAATGACTAGGATTAGGTTAAGTAAATTAATGGCTAGGATTTGAAATTGGTTTGATTTAAGATTTCATGAAATGGATTAAAATTTGTTATTAAAATAGGTGCTAGATGGAAAATATTTTTTTAATTAGAAAATAAGGTGATGTGGATTTTGGATAAGATGACATTAGTTTAGTAAAATAAAGAAAAATACTTATTTAATTAACATTATGACTTTTAGTCAGGTTTGCTGGGGAGTCTTTGTGGCAGTGGAGTGGGTACTTGTAGTAATTTCTCCTATAGAGGTGGAGAGGCAAATGGGTTATTGAAGAGGATCAGTTATGGCTTTGGAATGGGGCTTTCAGTGCATAAGACTTGCTACTGGTTGGTTGTTTTGAAAAGTGTGCATGGTCTCAAAATTTGAAAGAATGCTTATCTTTGGGTGGTTGGGAGTGGGGTTGGTTTGCCCACCCTTGGAATGGTTGTTGTTACCATTGAAGCTGACCTAGATTGGAGGAAGTTGGTCTCTCAGTTTGGTGACCAAGGTGATTTGTTAGCTAATGCCAATGATTGGCATTGTTCCTGTTCTATTTCTTGATATGGCTACTCTACTCTTTCTGTTGGTTGGTTTTTATATTCCGGACTGCTATTTCCAAATAGCTTTGTTATGGTTTCAGACCTGCTAGTATATGGTGGACCTGATAAATAGTCTTCGTGATTTAAAGAACCCTTGTAGTAATCTCTTGTTTTTTATTAGGTACAGTGGTTCCATGGTTACAGTTCTATTTTTTGGCCTGCGTGCCTCCCTGGATATGCTACTTCTTGTAGTTGGTTGGTGGTGTTGTCTTACCCACCTTGTTTTCTTTTAAGTTCTGGTTGTACCACGGGATCAGGGCCCTTCCCCTACTTATCTAATAAAAAATAATACGACTTTTGTTCACTTAATTAAATAAAATGATTTATTAATTTACTAATGTTAGGATATTATTTCAATTAATTGAATCAAATGATTTATTTAATCAACTAACATTAGAATATACTAGTTAAATAATTAGCTTGATGATAATTAAGAAACCTAATTAATCAAATAATTTTTTAATTAATCATAACTAGAGGGATTGGCATCAATTAAAATGTAAATGAGAATTTTAGGTGTCTACAATATACATTCATGAAGGAGGTGTAGTTGATAGTGGCAAAGTTATTCTTAGAAAATTTCTCAACCTTGGCATGGGAATTGAGTAGCAAAGCATCTTACATGTTGGTGGGTCCCATGTGAGTTGGGAGATTATTGTTTTCTTACCTTGGGATATGCTCCATTATGGAGGAGTTACAAGTAAAATATATTATTTATTATTATTTTGGAGGTTAGTTTTGCTATTTATTGCCAACTAGGAGTTACATTTACTATTCTTGAAAGACCTTCATTTTGGACACGATATTTTTTGCATATTACTATGGTTTAATGCTACATTATTTTTTGAAATAAACTATAATATAATCTCTCATTTATTTATAAATTGGAGGCATGAAATAGTAAGTTCTATGTGTTTATTTTATAGGTACATAGATGTTGTTGAAATATTATCAAAGTGAAGAGAGTATTAGTGTGTTGGATGTGCCTCTTTGTTCAAGATCAATACATACTTGTCATCTTTATCTTGTGAATATTTTTCCTTGAAGGGTTTATCCACATAAATTATATGCTCATACGATTTGTTGATTTTATGCAATCACATAATCATCATACGGTAATCCTTGGATAAATATATTTCAATCTTTTGTACACTTGTAAGAGATTTTATTATAATATTTTCACAATATTTCTTAGTATTTGGTAGTAGAGATAACATTTTTGCATAGAGAGGGATTCCTTTCTATTAAGTGTTGAAGGCTTTTGGCTATAGTGGGAGATTTCACTTTATATAGTTTTACAAATTTATGGAAAGGATTGAAACCATGGATTATATTTCTCATATGGATATTAATAAATTCAATGATATTATTTATGATATGTGGAATTTGAAGATGAAAAATCTATTGGAGAAAAAAGATCAGTGGTTTCTTATTTCAAAAGAAAAGAAGTCATCAAATGTGTTTGATGAAGATTGGGTAAAACTAGACAAGAAAACATGAGGAACCATTTGGCTATGTATTTTATAATTTTTCCTCTTGAATGTTTTTAAGGAAACCATCACATTCAAGTTGTGGATGAGCATAGTGACATCTATCAAACCTCAAGTCTTTTTCAACAAGGTATATCTCAAAAGATAATTCTATTGAAAACCATTTAAACATGTTTAATTTTATTTGGTTTGGCTAGCTTCTATAGATGTTAAGTTGGAAGAAGAGGATAAATACATTTTATTAATTTAATTTTTATTCAATACTTGAGATGTCATTAGTGGTAGTGGTGTAAATCCAAAAATGGACAATCTTATTGGTACTTTGATTTTAGAGGAGATGAGAAGGAAATCCATGAGCAAAGGCTTGAAATATTCTTTGCATGTATAAGGAAGGTCCAAAGAAAAAGGAGGGCCAAAATTGGATACGAATAAAGATAAACCAAATTTTAAAGTATTTCTAAAACCCTAGGAAAGAGCAAAGTAAAATGTTAGAACTATGAAAAGAGACAAAATGTAAAGAAGGAATGCAAAAATAAGAAATAGAGTTTAGATTCCTCCATAGAAAATTCTTCTAATGATGGTGATCATGATTCGTTGATTATTTCATCCAACATTATTAATGAAGGTTCTTATCTTATTGATTTAGATTGCTTCTACCATATGAATCCTCACAAGAAATTTTTCTACATATTCAGCTTATGATGGAGGAGAATTTTTCATTGTAGACAATAGTACCAAGCATATTGTTGGTAAAGAAAAGGTGCAGTTGTGTTTCAATGATGGAAAGGTTAAAACCCTTGATAATTTTTCATATTCCAATACTTGTATAAAATTAATTTTATGTATCTGAGTTAAATGATTATAGTGTGTATGTGACATTTAACAATTTTTGTTGTAAGTTGGTAAGAGGAAACTTGGTGGTTGCTAAAGGATCTCAAATTAAGACCTAGTTCAAGTCAAATGCTACATTTTGTAACTCTACTAATGTAAATAAAAGTATGTTGTGGTACCATCATTTGGGTCACTATAAGTGAAAAATTCATAGGATGATTCTTAATAAAATTTTTTTAAAGAAAAAGTGGCAAGCCACTATATTAGATTATATTTTTAAAATAAGTAATACAAAAACCCTTATTCAAGAGGGCATACTTGCAGGAAAGAATCAGGAAGAAAACCTCCGGTTATAGCCCAAATAGTTACATAATTCTAGAAAAAAATATCCCTATTTGCTTTGATACAATAACACTTTATACATATCGAAGCCTATTTACAATTTTTTGTCATAATACAATTTTTAATTGTTGCACCTTGTGAAAAGCAAGAGTGAAATTTTGCAAAAACATTACAGTACCATCACCACAAAAAATGCACCAAAAATATCCTTCGGTTTATGCTTCAATCTGCATGATATCTAGTGAATTCCATCCTTGCTCTCCATTACCCGCATGCTTAGGCACATTATGTTGGTAAAAAATTAGGCAAAAAACCTATCAGCTATTAAATTTCAGAAAAATCAATCTCTATTGGAACTAATTGCTCATTCTCATCTTGGACTTCTTCTATCATGTCAACAAATTGTTGTTCTTCCACAACAGGTAAAGATTGAAAAGTGTAGGCAAACTGAGACTCACCATTATTGTGTATACCAACTTACAATTTTTTTTATCTTGCTCATCAACTGCAGCCTCAACCAGAGGCTCTTCATTAAGATTGAGTTCAGTGTCAATTCAAACTCCAAACAACTGTAACTAAACATCCCTAGTTTTCACATTTACTTCTGACATTTCCCAGACAAAAGCACTTTCCACTTTAGCTTCATGTTCACCCACAACCTGAGTTGAATTGTTCCCATTTGACTGTACTTGCGCTTGGCAAGACACAAACATAGGTAATTCATGAACATGTGTAAGAAGCACCAAAATAGCATGTTCTTTTACTTTTACTTTATCAACAAAATCTGGAGCAAACCCACAAGCATAATTTCTAAGAACATTCAACATAAAACTTGAATTCTGGAGTGAAAGAGTCTTGTTGATTGCAATATATAGTTTTTGGAACTCTATCCTATGTAGGAGAAAATTCCTAGGGAAGAGTCCTTCTACATACCCATGCCCTTTCCAGAAATCATACCTTTGATAGGCTTTTTGAAGAATCCCATTTTGCAAATAAACCTCATTCACAAATTTACCTATGATAATCTCCACCAAATTGAAATCTTGCAATAGGTCCATAAGATTGGATATAAAAATGGATAGGAATTGAGAAGGATAGATTAACCTTTTTTCTTCTGGCTCCAGAATTTCCTTTCCTACAACCATCTTGATGTGTTTTATAAAGATTGAGCAATGATCTTTAAAAACCAGTTGTAGCTCTACATCTCCAAATTCTTCTGATATCGACAGCTCCCGGTCATTGAATGGTATGAAAATTCTATAATTCCGTGGATAGAACTCCATTTGTCTTCTTGTACTCTCTAAACATAAAAGCTTAGGAATACTAAGCTCACCACTGCTAGAGTTGTTCGATGAAAACATATACCTTGTTTTGCAAGCCTTTCTCCCATACCTCAATTTCATTTGTGAAATTTTGAACAACATTAGACTGTTTAATTTATTTCTCATGCCTTTAATGGAATATCTTTCCAAATCCTATGCAAATTGAACTCTTGTACCACAAGGATTAGTTTTTATCTTTCAATGAATAACTTCTAACTTGATTGCAATAAAGTATAAAGCATGGCTTTTAGTTAGCAAAACAAAGATAACTACAAAGAACTTGTCTAAATTTAGATATAGTTCCTTTATATTTTGTCAATCAATTTATTGTAGATGGTACCATCATGTTTATTTCATACTCCTAGTTCGTTCATTTTGAGAGAATGTGTGAAATCATATATTTGACACCTGTAGCCTGCATAGGACACAAATGTTAGAGCAATCCAGTACTGTGCATTCCTCACAAGGATATCATCCTAAAATTTGATTTCCTTTTGGGCTATTGAACAACATATTCTTTTTGCCTCAATCTGAATCTTGGAAGGCACATTTTGCAACAAATTTCGCATGCGACTACTGAAGCCCATCTGAGTGCTAGTAGATTCACACAAACTTGGAAATACTTCAATGGTACCACTTTGTACCACAGGTTTAATATGCATTGTATTAGTTTTATGACATTAGTATCGACACACAGTCTATTACATGTGCTGATACAATAGCACCATGTGTTATTTTTTGACTTGATACAATACAGTTGGCCTCCCTATGACCTCACAACTACTAGAGTTTTTAAACACTTGGCATTTTTACTTGCAACTCTCTGACACAATCATGAAACATAATCAATTTTTTACCAACTCACCATGAGGATTTACAGACCAAGCATACTGCAGCATCGAAAGTGTAAAGATTGTTTGCATCACTTTGTTTCTTGATTATGACATCATCAATGATGATTTACATATACATGCAATTATGATACTTTCATTTTTGATTTGTAAAGATCTGGTCCTAACACACATGTAATTTCCAATTACACATGTGTTGCTAGAACGCCTAGTATAATGATTTTATTTCACTTTTTCATAGATTTGGTAAAAAAAATAACACATTTGTAACTGTCAATTACACATGTGTTTCCAAAGCATCATTACCATAAGATAGCAGATTCATATTCATATACTTAATCATAACACATTTGTAACTACCAATTACACATGTGTAGCTAGATCACCAAGTATAATGTTTTTCTATTTTTCTTTTTCATAGTTCTAGCCAAAATCATAACACACTTGTAATTGTCAATTACACATGTGTTTCTAGATCATCTCATTGCCACATAAGATAGTTATCACAAGTTCATGTGTCATATGCTTATTTCTAAAATATGTCAAGCAATTGAATATTAGCTAGAGTTTGATTACTACCATCTTTGAAAGTCATTCACACACCAAATTGGCTAGATGATCCACCATACATCAATGAAGCTTAGGAGGAATTACTAACTTTCCTCTTTTGATAATAAGGCTTCTAGTATAGGATGAATCTTACCCAGTTCAGCCACATGAGTAACTTCATTATCTACTTGATCACACCCATAATTTGCCAAAAAATCTGCCACCATGTTTCCTTCTCTGTATGTGTGCAAAATTTGATAGTTACCTAACCAATCAAGCAAGAACCAGATCTGTTTGATAATATACTCCAATTTCCAATTCTGAAGCTTACGATCCCTACATGCATTGATTAAGATTAGGGAATCTCCTTCTATTTTGATCATAGGAAGCTTAAAGCTATGAACTAATTTCAAACCATACAAAAGAGCTTGAGCCTCAGCAGCAAATTGTTAGTCCCAGATATCAATTTAAAATATTTAGCTCATAATACTAATCCTTTATGATCTCTTATAATCACCCCTACTCCAGATACACCTGGATTCCCCCTAGAGGCTCCATCTATATTCAACTTGAAAATGCCTGAAGGAGGGGGTAACCAAACTATGGAAGTTTTGTTTACTTTTTGAGCATATTGATGAAGATTACCTTTGAAAGGAAGATATAAGAATGTCCATGAGGACAACAAGCTTGAATCCCATTCAGTGAAAAGTGAACCTACATGTTTTGCTTTATACACATATGCATTTACTATTTTAGATATGGACCTTTCCAATAATAACAATATCTGATCAATATTCAATTTATCTTTCCTAAAATTGCATCTATTTCTTTCCCACCAAATAGCCCATAAAACTAAGGAAGGTATAATACACCAAATACTTGCAAAAAATGAAGATTTGTACAACTGTGGCCAACTAGTCAATAGTTTCCAAATAGTGTTTGGCAAAACTGTTAGCCATTTCATTTTAGCCACAACAAACAACCACCAAATCTGTGCCACTGAACACAAAAGGAAAAGATGATTAATGTCTTCCAACTCTTGATCACAAAGCACACATTTGAAAGGAACAACTATCTTTAGCTTAGCTAACTTGTCACTTGTAAGAATTTTATTTTGTATTGCTAGCCATGAAAAACAACCCACTTTAGGCAAAGCTTGTGAATTCCAACAAAACTGATATGCTCTTTGAGCTGTTATTTGGGGAGCTTGAGAAATCAATTTGTACCCCTCTTTAATTGTATAACAACCTATTTTTTCTTTAGACCAAATTAATCTATCCGGTTTGGATGAAAAATAAACTACTCTTTCTTGTAGGATAGATGAAATCTGGCCTTTATGATTCTCATTTATTGCCTCATTTGAAAAATCTTTCCACTTGACTTTTCCCGTCAATGAATCCACATGTTGAACATAATCTTTGACTTTTGGGCCCCAATTTTGGGACAATATGGATGCAAAATTCTCAAAGCTATAACCCACAGCTAGATTTTGATATCCATTCCATGAATCTTTCCAAAATAGGGCTTCATTACCATCATTAAATTCCCAAGTTAAATGAGGTAAAATGACTTTTCTACATGAGAAGTTAAAAAATTCCACATTACTGACCCCGATGGTGGATTTTCCACAGTAAAAATTCTAGATGGACAATGGTTATCCAAATACTTGCTTTGCATAAGATGACACCATTTTGTGGAAGGTTTTGCATACATTTGCAAAACTATTTTAGCTCCTAATGCTAAATTCCTTTCTAACAAGTTATGAAGGCCTGCTCCACCTTTTAACTTCTCTAAACACATTGTTTCCAGAGATATCAAATGAATTTTCTCTTTGCTGTCCACATTACCAGACCATAGAAAATTTCTAATCAACTTTTGAATTTGAAAAATGATGGACTTTGGAGCTTTTAAAATTGCCATTTAGTAATTAGGAATTATTGATAGCACAAATTTTACTAATAAAATTCTCCTTGCTAAAGATGGCCATCTCCCTTTCCATGATAAGATTTTAGCTTGAATACTTTGAATTATTTTTTGCCAATAAGTAATCTTGTTTTTACCTATAAGGAATGGAATCCCAAGATATTTACATGACAATTGAGCTTGTTGAAAGCCAAATAACCTCACAATTCACTTTTCAATGGTAGATTTTGTATTGAATACATAGATTTTTGACTTTCCTTCATTCAATTTTTTACCTGAAGCTCTAGTATACTTATCCAATAATGACTTTATATGCAAAGCTTCTGAAATTGAAGCTTTACCAAAGAGAAAAGTATCATTAGAAAAAAGAGAATGAGTAACTGATATATTAGTATTTGGAAATGGAACACCCTAAATGAGACATTGCACATGAGCTTTATGGAAAGACCTACTCAAAGCTTCTACTAAAATGATAAATAAAAATGGAGACAATGCATCCCCTTGGTGGACCCCTTGAGTAGATCCAAAAAACCCAACTGCTGATCCATTTAGTAACACTGAAAACTTGGCACTTGATAAACATGCCATTATCCACTTACACCACTTAGGAGAAAAACCAAACTTCAATAGCACCTGATTCAAAAAAGACCAATCAACCCTATCATACGCCTTTTGCATATCGATTTTAATAATCATGGAAGATATTTTATTTACAGCAATGGAGTGCAAAGTCTCATGAGCAACTATTGCTCCTTCTGGTGTTTCTCTGCTAGGAATGAAACCCCCTGTTCCTCAAAAATGATTGAAGACACAAGAAGATGCAGTTGAAAACAAATGGCCTTTGTAAAGATTTTATATATTGTATTACAAAGTGAAATAGGCCAAAAATCAGAGAAAGTATTTTGGGAATTAATTTTTGGAATGATAGCAATATTAGTAACATTGAACTTTTTCATCATACCTCCTGATTTTCTTGATTCCTCCAATGCATTTAAAATATCAACTCCAATGAACTCCCAACACTTTTGATAAAAGATGGCAGTGAAACCATCAGGTCCTGGGGCTTTGTTAGGAGACATGGAGAAAACCACCTATTTTACTTCTTTGAGAGAAAAAGGAGCTAGCAACCTAACATTATCTTCATGAGAGACCAAATTTGGAATATCCTAAAGAAGCTCTTCTCTTCCCCTTACTAAATTAGCATTGTCATTGTTATTTGCAGTTAATAAGGCAGAAAAAAATTTGCCTCCTTCATTCTAAATCTCTTCCTCTTTAGTAAGAAAAACTCCTGTCTCACTATCTTGAATTGAGAACATTGAACGTTTTGCTTTTTTTATATGTGCTGATATGTGATTTTTTTTTGTATTCCTATCACCATCTTTCAACCATAATTCTCTTGATTTTTGTCTCCAGTAGACCTCCTCTCTCGATAACAACTCTTTCCATTCCTATTGCAATTTACTTTGTTCTTCAAATAATACACTATCAAGTCCATTAGCAATAATTTTATCATTTACCTTTGCTAACATTTTGTAAATCAAATCTTTATGCACAAAAACATTCTTAAAAACATGCTGATTCCAAAATTTTAAATGTTGTTTAACATGGTCCAACTTCTTGCTCAACTGAAACATTCTAGAACCATGAAGAAAGCGTGCACTCAATCACCATTGCTTTATTAAAAGAATAAGCTCGGGATGTCTAAACCACATTGCCTTAAACTTAAAAGAAGAATGAAACTTTGGCTTTACTTTTTTTGCTATCAAATCTAGTGAGATAGAAAAATGAATTGAGGCAACAAAAGACAGTATTTCAAATGTCAATTCAAATTCACTTAAGACCCAGTTCAGAGAAGTTAAGAACCTATCTAACCTTTCCGCAATTTGAAGGAAATTATTCCTCTTATTTGTCCAAGTAAATCCTCCATTTTGTGGAATTACATCCGCCAAAGCATTATCTTTAATAAAAGTAGCAAAATCCTCCATGACTTTTTTTGGGGGACATATGCCACCTTTTTTCTCTAGTAAACTTGTAATTGCATTTAAATCCCCTGCAAGAACAACTTTTTCTTGCCCCAGCCCATCTAATTTCAGTTTCAAAGTTTCCCACAACAACTTCTTACTTATTGTACTATTAGGACCATAAACATTCAACAACCAAAAAGATAAACCAAAATGATTAATCTTCATTAGCTGCCAGTTATGTTCAAAAGAATCATTACTAATGAAAATTATTTTTGGATTCCAAAGGGTAATCAAACCTCCTAAAGCTCCCTGAGATGGCGAATGAGAAGCTTTCCATTTATTCCACTTCTTAGTAATAGCTTGAAAAGACTCATATAAAGTTTTAGTTTCTTGAAGAACAACTATATATGCCCCACAAGCATCCAATTGATGCTTGATTTGGGTCTATTTTTCAGGGGCATTTATGCCTCTAACATTCCATGATATTAACTTCATTGCAACTTGGGAGAGCAACAAGCTCTCCTTGGTATTTTTTGTTTCAATCCTATACTCATTTTGACATCTAAAGTTGACTGTAAGCCTGCTATTATTTCTTCGTGTAACTTAGTAGCTAAAGACTTCCTACCCCTTTTGGCAAGTGACTTTTTGCTTGAAGGAGGAGACAAAAGGGACTGAGATATTGATAACGAGCCTAGCTCATTTTAAAACTTCCCTTCCCCAAAAACCTCATAAGCAATATCATCAATCATTTGTTCTCCTACAATTACTAATGCCTCATCAACAAATTTCTCAAACTCCATCTCAGAAGGAAAACTAGAGGAACAAACATTAGGACCGACTAAAGCCGGCTGAGAGTGCAAAATGAAATCATCCACATCATCTTGGCCATAAAAAATGTTTAACCTTTCTTCACATTGATTTGGCAGTCCAAGTGTTAGCATTGAAGCACATTGATTCAATTGCTGAAAACTAACAAAATTGATCTAAGGAACCAAGGACTTGAGAGAATGAAGAAAAATATTCATGGGAGACAACAATAGATTCTCTAATCCAGATACAAAAGAAACAATAATAGGCCTTAAATGAGAACCAAAAACCTTGGTAAGTGCCCCTTCATTACTAAGACCTACTAATGAATTTTTGGCCAATAGAAGAGGTGTTGTGTCATGGACACATTCTACCACATTAGAATAAACTGCTTGAACACCCTCGACTTCCCCCAAAGAGTGATAGCTACAAAAAGAATCCCCAACTGATTTCAACACTGAAATTTTCTGTGAACTTAGTCCAATGATAAATTGACACCACTTAAAACAGACATCAAAAACCTTAGAGAAGAAAGACAAATCAAATGTTCACAACAGATCCTTGGTAGGAGTAGAGAAAGGCACAATCGACATGTCATTTAGAAGATTAACAGAGCTTTTGGATGAATGAATATTGGTATCCATGTTCAAATCCTCATACTCCACACACTTTTGTGAAGGATGAATAGGAAAATGACAAAGAAAACAAAATTGCTTTCGATCCTCAAAAATCACCTTCTGTTTCCACAAGCCGTGAATTGACTTAATATTGACAACTGCTGGTAGAATCTTAGAAACATCAATAAGAACACAAAGCCTAACTGGTGATGATGGATTAGAGAAAAAAATGTAAATCTTGATGCAGAAAAATTCCTAATTGATTACCAAGGACCTCAATAATGATCGATTCTCCGTACTCCAAGGGTAACCCTTGCAACTGAACCCAAAAGAGAATAAATTGAATCCTAGACTGAGTAGGACAAAAAATTGGAGTCCATAGGGTTGAGAATAAACCATTACCCTCACAAATCCAAGATTTTTTCCTATAAACAACATTCTTAGAATCTTTATCAGAAAATATCACTACAAAGAAACCTTCCTGCTTATCTAAAAAGAAAAGTTGATTAGATCCTTCCCAAGTTTGAAAAATCCAACATTTCAAAAAATTAAGATCTGGAGAAAAAATCCAAAACTTACAAATGAGGGCCACATCCTTAAGATCATCAATTTGTGGCTGAAGCATGACATGAGGAAGAGTAACATTGAATTGAGCACTCCCAAGATTTTTCTTTGGGCTCCACTTATTGCCTTTAAAACCCAGAGCCTTATCCTTCCACTGCATATGAGACTTAGGTTGAACTCTCTGCACGACACCATCAACACCATTAACATTTAGGCCCAAAAGGACCTTCTTAGTAATAATGATGTTATTTGGAAAAGTGAGAGGGGATCTCAAAGGAGCAGAAGATTTAGTGCAAACAATAGGAATGTCGTTCGGGAAAGTGGCCGGGAAAGAAAAAGAGGATTTTGGAATGAAGGGAGCCCCATAATTACTAGAAATAGGGATATTATTGGGGAAAGAAGCTGGTGAACAGGAAGTAGAACAACTAGAAGCCACATCCGCCCAAGACTGAGAAGAACTTGAAGAATCTACAGGAGCTTTTGAATCAGATACACAAATGTCAAAGGGAGCTTGCTTCCTCCTAATAAGAGATTTTGTGGCATGTGTTTTGTATTGAAAATTCCTATTAGGGATCATGGAAGCTTGCTAATCAGGAATCCAAGCCTCGTTATGAAAAACAGTACTAGGAGAGCCCTTAAATCCTTTAATCCTACCAAAATTTTCCTTTTTCGCTGATGAAGACGACTTTCCATAGTAACCAAAAGCTAATCTATTGGAAACTACACCATTAACATTGGGAAGACCAGTTGATGGAGCCCTTCGTGCCACGTGAAAACCCTTGGCCTTTATAGAACAAGCATAAAATTTTGAAAAGTTACCATTAACGGAAAAATGCGAGCTTCGTTTCGTGCGGTCCTCCATTTCACAATATTTCCTTTGTGTTGGAGATTTTTAACTTTATTTCTTAATAAAAATTTGGTTGATGGTTTTTTCTAATTATTTTGTTAGAAAAAATGATTTATGTGAGCATTGCATATTTGGAAAATATAACACATCTTCATTTTTTGTTGGTAGTAATAGAGCTAAGAAATTGTTAGGAATTGTTTATTTAGATGTGTTGGGTACTTGCAAGAAGTTGGGTCCACAAAGAGGGGAAGTTTCATACAAAGAAAATATGCCAATAGGAATGGGTGTTCATATTTAAAACAATAGCTACCCACTATGCTTCGAGATCCAGTCCTAAACAGGTACCTGTTCTATTTTTAGAACAAGTACCTATTTTAAAGCAGGTACCTATTTTATTTTTTAGAACTGGTACTTGTTTTAAAGCAGGTACCTGTTCTAAAAAATTTGAAATTTCAACCCACTTTTTAATTTGGTTGTAGGCTCAGGAAAGGCATGGCAACCTAATCCTTAGCCTTGGACCTACAAGTACAAGGTCATGGCAATGTCAAGATAAATAACTAACTTTGGCAATATGGTTGACATTGTTTTTTTAATTTTTTTTTGTGAAATTAAAATCCATTGTAGATGATGATGTATATTTTTCAAATATGATTTTTTATGATTGGATTATTTTTTCTACTTTTAATTACTTTATAAGGAAACTGGTCCATAAACTTCAAATGTCAAGTTTTCGTGTTTTTTTAATAACTTAATTTGTTAATTTTCTTGTAACAAAAATTATATGTCATCAATTTACAAAAAATATTTACATAGTGAAAAAATTCAAAAAATGACTAGTTTAGGTCAAATTATGGTGTCTGTACGCAAGGGTTTTCAAAAACAACAATAAGGGCCAATGAAAAATTAATCAAAAAATATATAGAAAAAAATTATAAAAAAATATCGCCATCAATCTTCACTATAATGCACATCTTTCTCCAAAATAAATTAGAAAAATACTTTTATTTAGTTCAAAATTATGGTGCCCATACACATGCATTGTATGGTCCTAAAAAAGTGGCTATTAAAAGTGGTTTTTATACATGTTTATTAAAAATAGATTTGTATCATTTGGGTATTACAATAAATTACATATTTGAAAACTAGACTCAAAATACTAAATTTCATATAACTTGTTTTTTATGATTCAATGTGTTACAAGTGCTTCAAATTTTCAGTCCAACTATGACAAATTCTGAAAATCAGGGAAAACACCCACTTTTTGAACATTTTAAGGACCCTACTTCTTACACCTACCTTGTTTGGTACAGTGGATGTGAGATCTATGGAAAAATATTAGTATTATGTTGCATTCACTGATTATGTTTCTAGATACACTTGCATTTATTTTATGTATTCAAAATATAAAATTTTCACTAAGATTAAGGAATCTAAAGCCTTAATTGGAAAGAAAATAGATTATAAGATAAGGGTGTTGATATAGGACGATGGTGGTGATTATTTCTCCTAGGAATTTGATAAATTGTGTAAGCATCCAAGTCTTATTTTAAAGAAGACTACACATGTTACACTCTAAAAAAATGGAGCAATAGTAAGAATGAATCAAACCTTAATGGAAAAAGATAGAAGTATACTAAATGGTGCATAGCTAGATCGGTGCTATTGGGAAAAGGTTGTAAGTACTACTTGTTATTGATTATATCTCATTGTTTAGCTCATGTTGATAAAAAATCTTATAAAGTGTGGATAGGTAAGAATCCTTCAATTTCACATTTAAGGATATTTGGTTGTGATTCTTATGTTTATGTTCCCTAGGAAAAGTGATCTAAAGTAGATCCAAAAGCAAGAAGAAACACATCTTTATTGGTTATAGTGAGGATGTTAAATTTTATAAGATTTGGAATCCTCTAACCCAAAACAAAATCTAGATACGTGATTTCCAAGGAGCTTAGAGCTTATTCAAGAGGGAATGACCAAATAAAAATATAGAACAAAAATAGTGCACTTTATATGCGACAACCTAATAGTTTTGTTCCGAAAGAGGACATTTGGTTTGTAGGTTGAAACAGTCATTGTATGGTCTAAAATAGTCATATGGGATGTGGTAGTAGAATTTTGATGTCTTTGAATTAATTTTGGTTTTTGTTAGGAGAGAGTAAGATTGTTGTGTTTATGTGAAGATTATTGATGATCATACTTTAATTAAAATATTGTATGTGGATGATATGTTTTTGATAAGATAAGCAACATTTACAGGGTGTTGTACCCTTAACACAAAAAGCCCATAGGGCCAAAAAAGAAGCTAGTTCAAACTAGAAATGAACTAGGAAAGGAGGACATAACACATAGAAACAACTGACAGATAGCTGTTGAAGCTCATACAAGGACTAGAAAACCCCAAAATCTAAGGGGATTAATCTGACTCCCTTAAACCTAGGCTGCAAAGATGTGATAGACCGAGGGAGTCCCTTCTTCTTTCTTAGCACAATAGACTTGGAAGACTCAGAATCCAAGTCCACCGAGCAAGGTGAGAGAAGCGGATCAACTGAAACCACCAAGGGAAAAGAGTCACCACATTGCAAGGGTGGCGGCAACAACGCAACAGAGGAAACATGATCAAGAGAAATACTATCAGAAGTAAGCAACGAAGTTTGGGTAGGCTCGGACAAAACAACGTCAGCAAATCGAGCCAGTAGAGGCTCCACGGGAAGGTTAGCCAGAGGAGGAGCAGACATAGGTTCTTGAGGAGAAGCAATAGGGTCATCCTCTACAAGAAAAACATCCAAAGGAGGAGAACCCACCATGAGGTGATCTAGGAGAGCATCCTTCCACCAAGTAGCAACACCTTTGCATCGGGCTTGTGGGCAGTTAGAGGCCAAATGACCCACAGAGAAGCATCTCCTACATCGAAAGGGGAGACCCTCATAGTCCAAGAGCTGCTTCCAAGGTCTATCCTCCACCAATAAGACTACAACACCATGGAGCGGTTTGGAGATGTCTAAATCAACTAATAGATGAGCTACCGTAGTATGTCCCATCTCCTGAGTTGTAGAGTCTACCATCAGAAAATGGCCAATGGTGTTTCCAATGGCCTCGTAACAAGAATCCTCCCGAAACTGAAGAGGGAGATTCGACAGTCAGACCCAAACTGGTCTGGTATTCAATAGCTTCGTAAGGGGATTGAATGAACAAGACCAAGGCTTGATGGACATTGAATGAATACCCCACATCCATCCCCTGCCCAACACACAGTCACGCTCAGTGGAGGAGGCGAAGGTTGCTAAAAAGAAACCCCTTGTGTTGGGATAGAGCTCAATCTCACTAGAGACCAACGACTTCCAGGAGGCAGATACCTAGCTATGGAGATTGGGAAGAGAGGGTCACAAGCCATTAAACCTGCAGACCACGCCCTGCTTCAAGTAGAATTCCTCATTCTTAGAAACCTTAGGTTCACAAACCACAACAGGGGAATCACGAGCACAGGGAAGAGGCCTAACTCGAGATTGAGAAGGAGGCTGAGCACCCGTTTTAGCAGCCGCAGAGAAAGACTTCACCCTGCCCATAGAAGGAGCACCCCTAGCAAGAGGGTCACCCACCTGTGCAACAACACTAGGAACAGATCCTTCTAAAACATTTGCAACACCAGGAGCAGGAGCAACAGGCAGAGAGGGAACCACACCATAGCCACCATTCCGAGTCTTGGCAGGAGCCATGTCTAAGCCCAGAGCATTGACGCCTTTAGGAGAAAGCAGGAGGGAGCAATCCCCTACCACACACTCCCCATCCACACAAGGAGCCACGTTTGGCGATGGAGAGTCAGCCCCGACACGTACAGATCTAGAAGCAGATGCCCGTTAGGCGGTAGCGCTCCCGCTCAAAGGCATTTTGAATTATTCTAATTTTTTTTTTAATTCTTCTTGTTGGATGCTATGTTATTAATTGGTATCAACAAGGTGATTATTAGGGAGCTCAAAACCTATGTTTCTAGCACATCTAACATGAAGGAATTGGGGGTTGAAAATTATATTCTTGGGATGGAGATCAATAAGGATTGGATACACGTAAATATTTGGTTGAGTCTAAGTAAGCATGTGGATACCATTTTATGATGGTATAGTATGCATTATTATAAACTAGTGAGTATTCTATTTCCTTATCACTTTATACATGTGTCCTAAATTGGATGATTTTTTTTGGGGTGTCTAATTTTCCTTATGCTATTTTGTTGGTAGTTTGATGCATGCAATGATTAGCACTAGACTAGATATTTCTCAAGTAGAGGGAGTTTTGATAAGGTTAATGTGTTATCCTAGTAGGGAGTATTGGACTTTAGTTAATAGGGTACTTAGATATTTGTGTGGAATTTCACATTACTATTTGTTTTATCATGGTATTAATGATGTAGACAATTCATTCTAGATATATGGTTTTGTTGATTGAAATTGGATAGGTGACTTGGATAATTGAAGGTCTATTAGTGGAATGTACTTTATTTTTTTGGTAGTGTAGTGAATCATATGAGTAAAAGGCAGCCCATGGTTAATGTTTCCACCACCAAAGTAAAATATATGGATGCTACACATGCCTCTAAGGATGTAGTTTGGTTATAGAGACTTTCTACAGTTATTGGTTTTGATTGTAGGATTATTCGAATTAGATTAATATTTAGATTGATTATTTTCTTTTGAATGATACTTACCAAAAAAATATCTCTACAATTTACATTTTCTAAAAAGATTAGATTTCACTCTGGCGCAGACAAAAAACTTTCTCCTCTCGCTGTTCAAAACAAACTTTAGTGCAATTCTCCACTTCGCAGCCGAAACACTTAATTTGACAAATTCCTTAACCAATTCAAAATTTTACAAGAAAACAACTATGATACCAATTTATACTACAGGCAAACTAATTCCACTTCATCTCACAAATTTCATTCATCAATCGAATTCGAACAAATCAGATTTAATTACATCAATCAAACTTGTACAATTCCAGATTCTTCAATGAATTTAATCTGATGTTCCACTTTATTAATCTTCAATCCTTTATTTCAAAATTCTGCTCTCTTCTCTCTCTGCACATTCTCCTCATTCCCACGTCCAGCCATAGTTAAACAAATTCCTACATTCCTACATTCCTGTTTGTAAACTATCGTTCTTTCCTTAACCTCTGTTCTTTCTTTAACCGGTCTAGAAGCTATTTTATTTTAATGCACCTTCCTCTGCATTCTTGGCGCGATTTCCTCTGCTACATGGGCAGCCTCACCTTCATTTTCTACGCACCTCCTCCATGTGCTATTCCCATAAGAAATTCCTTATAAGAAACTCCTACATAAGAGACATTAGTATAGAATGTGAATGCAGTAAATATATAATGCAAGAAGAAAGGAATAATTAGATATACACTAATTTAATAGAAAAGATAGAGGATAATGTAGTTTATAGATAGAGGTCAAAAGTATTGGGTTAAGAATAATGATTTAGAGTTGATGATAAATATGGGGATGATATATTTGGTCAGTTGTCTAAAGTAGATACAAAATGTGAGTTAATTAGAGATAACATTCAAACAGAAGAAGTGATAAGATAGATTATTAACAATGTAATTGAGAAGGAACAGGGATTGAATTAGAGATAGATGACATAACTCAAAAGATGAGCTAGAAGGTTGGAAAAATCAGGATTTGAGTGTACACTTGTGGAAGGAATAATGATGAGATTAGATGAAATTTTGATAATAACTATAAATAAGATCAATATAGAATATGTTATGATAACATAAGAGATAGATGGAATTTGTGTGGTGGAAAAGAAGAAATTGTAAAATGAACTATAGAATAAGTACCCAGGAGAAGTAACATAGACAAGGTAGAAGTAGTTGGAAGGAAAATATATGTATTGGTTTGTACTGTTGTAGTAAGGTATATGAACATAAAAGTATGGATGAAATGATTCACGGTGATTGGAATAGAGTAGGACACACAGATAGAAGATGATGAAAAAGTTGTAGTTAGCAAAATACTAAATAGTGCAAATATAGTAATTTCAAAAAGATGGAGGAAAAAAGTAAGATGTTTTGGTCTCAAATTCATAGTGGAAGTTGGAATTGATTTATTGACAAGTACAATATATGAGAACCAAGAAAGAAAAGATAATTGGGTATTGTAAATGGTTAAGATGCTAGAAACTACAGAATTGGTGAAAAGAGAGAATATCTGGGAGCATGATGATAGTTGGAGGCAAGTTATTTAATGGTTGCAATAGTTTATGACCAAGAGATTGATAAGTTTGAATTGACTAGAAATCCAATATTAGAAACTATAACATAAAATATGTTAGAAAAATATGAAAACCAAAAATGTAGAATAGAGAAAGAATATCTAAATAAAATAAAGGTAATAGTTCTAATTGAGAGTGATTTATTGGAAGGTAAAGAATGATTAGTTTACCACCCTAAATACTTATTCTATCACTTGGCCCTAATTTATTAGAACTATACTCCCAAATCACTCACCTAGGGTGTATGATGCATGAACAACTATGGTGTAATAACAATCTTGCATCCCCAAAAATATTTACTTTAGAATTTTTTTGTTTGTATTCATGGTAGGCATAAAAATAGCATTTCGTGTTGTGATTCACCATAGTTGCATATTTTGGGTTGTGGTTTGGAAAACAAAACCTATAGAGCATCTCACAAGTTATATTAAAATTTCATAAGATTTAAATAATCACATGTATGTTTCTTACCTTGAGGATCTTAATTTGACTATTCATTAGAAAATAAAATTTGGATTGATCCATGCACCAAATATTTGAATCTCACACAATTCTTAATGTTGCTTATTGTATTATGGGTCTTGAAAGGGGTCATGTATATAACCATATTGAACTTGGAGACTCCTATCTTGAAGCACATTGAAGAACACAAATTTATATGTTTCTATTGAATCTACATACTATAAAATATGATGCACCCAAATTTGAGGCTAACTAATGATGAAATATTTTTTTGGATTTATCATTATCACATTTATCTATGATGGTGTGATACATTTTCATGTGGTGTATATCATTATAAATCCATCTATATAAAGGGAAGTCTAATATAAATTTGAGGAAAAATAATCAAAGAAACAACTAGCTCTACGATAAATAGAAAATATCAATAATTATAGCCTATATATTTAATTACTCTATAAATATCCCATAAGATCAATTCTACAATCAAATAGTTGAGGCCTAACATGTATTAAAATCATTGAAGTTTCATTGTAATTTCATAATAGAATAATAAAATAGATTCATTTTTGTGTTTTCTATTTTTTTCTTAGTATTTTATTGTGTTTTTATAAAGGGTGCATAGTTAGATATTCCTTTATTGGATCCTCCATATGTGACTTTGTCGACTAGTGTTTTGGTTATGTGCTTGATATAAATGTACATATCACCAAAAACATATCCAAACATAATATCATATTGTTATTTTATAGGAATAAGAAACACAATAAATAACCAAGTGATCTCCCATACCATGGAACCAAATATAAGTGCCTCATTCATGCATGTAAATCCAAGTGTTTTATTTTCATGTATATTCAATATCTATACACCTAGCTAAATAATAGTTGGTCATATATGTCTTCTTTCAATGCTTCTTTATAGCCTTGGTTATAATTTCTCTTACAATATAACTCATGTGGCATAGATGGTATTCAAAGAGGAAAGATGATTATTGTATGGAATTTCAAGAGGTCACATAAATTAAATATTAATGACATATATAAAAATTAAGGTTTGATTTGTGTATTACAAGATAGATTTTGACTTTAGGCTAAACCTTATAAGAGATCAATAAAATAACAATTTTATCCCATGTAATCTAGAGGGACTAGCATGTGATTGGTGAAAAGAAAAGTTTACATAACTTAGAGTACTTATGTGTAGAACTCATTGACCATATGATTAATGTTAGGTGCTCAATGGAACCACTATTTTTATTTGATCGAGTTCCTAGGGCATTCTTTGCATTGTTGTGGCTAGCTATGCGTCATGTTCTAAGTAGTGATGGTGAAACAACTAAACCAATTGAATGTATCTTCATCCTTATAACTTAATCTCAAACAATAAGATTTTTTTCACTTTCACCAAGCCTTTGGATCTATTCATAGTCTATTATGCATTAACATAATAAATAACAAATTGTAGAGGGGAAATTCTAATTAGAGGTTAACATGTACAACCCTAGTAGTGCATAACCTAAGAAACTTCCTTTAGTGCTAAGTTGATTGGAAATTGACCTCACGAATCCACAAGTAAGAATTGAATAAATCACATTATATTTCACCATTTAGCCATAGTATTCAAAAGGGGAGTACATGTGTCATGCTATCATTGCTTATGGTGAAATGAAAAAAAGGTATTTTAGCTATAGCTTATCATTCTCCCATTTCACTAATGGGACCCATTTCTTATTAACCATCAAGAATTGTAAGTCCTATGACTTAAGCATAGGCCACATATTCAATTCATACTTTCTCATGGAAAAATAACTAAAGTTAATAGATAGTATATTTATTTAGGTTGTTCAATCCTAGGCCATGAATCTCAACATGGTTCTTTAGAGCCATTGATTTGTAACATACGGTGGGTACTATTCAAACGTTAAATGTGTGGACCGTCAATTTAATATTATTCTCTTGAGTATTTTGGATTAAAAAAATAGAATCTAGTGTTTTCTCCAAATATCATTTTTAAAAGGGCTAAGGCATGGAGGTGATGTGGAAATATTCCACAAATGGCCAATAAAATGCTTCTATGCATATATTAAAAAGTTGGCCAAAGTAGGTTTTCTATTGTGTTTGTGAAGTGTCTTGGGTGTTATCTAGAAGAGGTCCCATCTCGAGGGTACATGTCACTCATAGTTTAAATGATATTATTAAACATTGAGCAACTTGTCTCACACATTTAACCCCACACCATCTAATCTTCCGCATTAATCCCCCTCCATTAGATGAGTATAATTTTTAATCAACAAGACTTGGTGGCTAAAAAAAAAATGGAAAAAAGTGTCATGCACTTTGTAATTGCCTGTTTTTTCCTTCACCATTTATCTCAAGCACAATAGTTTTGGATTGTCAATCCTTTTAATAATTTAACCAATGATAGACATACACATGCCACCTTGTCCCACTACACATGTAAAACTTGATTTTGTAACTTTGATGGCACATCCCAAATATAACTTCCCCTCAATTTGTGAATAGTATAAGTTCCTTTGGAATTTAAACCATGAGCTCATAAATTATTAATTTTAGGATATTGAAGTGCTTGACATATGGCACCAAAAACTTCTTTGTAGTAGAGCAACACATTTATTCTTCTTAGTGGTCATAACTCATTGACTAAGTACTTACCATGCACTTTTTTCCCTCCATATATCCCAATGCCAAAGATTTTAAATAAAATAGATTGTAACCATCGAATGTGCTTGCTACATAGCAAAATTAATAATATAATTGAGTATAGCTAAAAAATTAAATTCTTTATGAATACTTTGAGGCAATGAATTTTTGTAAGATAATTTGTCAAACAAAATAGTCTGATTACACCTCAAAATAGTATTAAGTCAAGTCTTTTGAAAATGTGCAAATGAAAGTTGAGGTCTAATTAAAATGTAGAAAAATCAATTTTAAAGTATTTCTTTGTAAACAAAAATGAACATCTTAACTTACTCAAACATTAGAAAAGAAACTAGTATAATTTAAACTAGTCAAAATCTATTGGCGGAAAATTACACAATTATCTATTGTTTAAAAACTAGATGAATGTAATAGTGACCTACTTGTCAGCAAGAACCAATAAAACATATGACAATGAACAAACTCACCCAAAATATTGAAAATATATTACAATATAATAGACCATAATATTGTTACCCTTGTTCATGTGGGTTGCATTTGCAAGGTGATAATTTTTAGGTAGTTGATAGAGATCAAGATGCACTTTATCCCACTTCTTCATCATGCATTGATAAGAGACTATTGTCACCCATTCCTATAGGTAACAAGATTACTCCACCCTATATCATCATTGATTATAATGGGATTTTAGACTTACAAGTTAAGAAATGAAGGACCAAATTTTTGAATTCCTAAAAAACAAGTATACATATTCCTCACAAAATAATAAATAAAGTTATATTTTCTATATTAGTAAATGTAATTAAGAGAGGGAAAGATGACCATTTATTAAGACTGTATGAACATATCTTGGATTGTGTCATCCAAAGTCTTTAGGTGATTTTAGAAGGAACTAACTATCTAGTAAAGAAATCCTCTCCCTTTATGTATGCGAAGAGAATATTCAAACTTAAAATGAAATGCATTAATCATGAACACCAACTCATCTAGACAAGAATTTATAGTTTTATGAAATTTCATTTACACTGGTGAACAAAGTATCAACACTCCAAACAAATTTAGTAAATATGATAAAAAAATATTTTGATTTATATGAAAGCTATAATAAGAACTCATTATTCATACAACAAAATATGAGATACACAATTTTTAATCATTTAAAATTAAACTATGAACATTTTTTATGTAAACATTATAAAAAATACATAAAAAATAATATTCATTAAATATAAAATAATTTCTAATGATTAATTAATTACGTCGAGAGGCATATTACAATGGCATCCATCAAAAAGCAAAATTCAATGTAAGGAAAAACTCTTTAGATTGAATTTGATGTTCAAATGACATGCAACTAGCATAACTACAATCATTGTATGTAGACATTTTTTCAAGTAGATTCAAAGCATATTTAAAAATGGTTTTAAATCGATTTGATATCTTATTCACTCTAAAATACTTATTTTTTATATCATAATAAATTTTATAATGATTTCATTTTCATTGTTATTAATACTAAAATTTAATATTAATAATTATAATTAATTTAATTATAGCAATTATTATGATAAATTAGTATTTATATAACATTATTATTTATATAAAATATGTTGAGGCACTTATTTTCATCATTTTTTCTGATTGCAATAGTATTTCATCATTCGTATAATTATAAAGATTTTTTTATTTTATAATATATATTTATACATTATTTTTATTTTGAATGTTAAAACGATAAATTAAAGTAAAATAAAAATAATTAAAATAAATATATTAAAACTAAATACTTAATGTCATTTAATAAATTTTTAAGTTTTTAGGGTGAACATTTATTTATAGTAGTAACATAAATATATTTTTTATAATTATAACAAATTTCAATGTATTTATTTGTAATTTTTTTTTTTCAATAATGTATTTATTTATTTATCAATAGTTTTTAATTTTTTTGCTTTGTTTTTAAAGCAGTTTTATTCACAAATTCATGAAGACCTCTATTAAAATAAATTAAAACTAAATACTTAGTGTCATGTAATAAATTTTTAAGTTTTTAGAGTGAACATTTATTTATAGTAGTAACACAAATATATTTTTAATAATTATAAGAAATTTCAATGTATTTATTTGTAAAAAAAATTTGTTTATTTTTCAATAGTGTATTTATTTTATTTTCAATATTTTTTAGTTTTTTTGCTTTGTTTTTAAAGTAGTTTTAAATATGTTTTATTCACAACTTTCTTTAGATGTTCTTATCTTTGAATTCATGAAGACCTCTATTAATAGAGGTGGTTGAATCATAACCATTTCAAAACTTTGCGGTTATAGGTTTGGCCTTATATTCCTAGAGTTGGATTTCTCGTAGGTTTGGCTTTACATTTTTTGGATTCACTTGAGTTTAGATATCACAAATTTGGCTTTAGTCCCGTTGAAACCAATTGCATTGTTATAATCTGTTGTTGCATAAAACAAAACAAAGATTCAAGGAGTCATAAGCTTTATTGCTTTTTATTTGTGGTTGTTTTATTATTGAGTGGGATGGAAAGTCTCCCAAGTTGAGTCTGTTGGACTTGCTAGGGCTCATTTGGTTTGGAACTTGACAAGGTTACATTTTCTTAATATGCACTAGAATCAAAACTAGGGTTTGGTAACCTTATCTTGTATCTTTGTGAAGAAAATACATAAATTTAATATTTGATCTTATCTTAATTGCCAATTGTATCATGTATGTTTAAAGAAGAAATAGGACATATGTATTCAAAATCAAATTATAATTAAAATCAGTCAATTCAAATTTCACGAGGAACTCATAAGACAACTAAGCATCTTTGTGTTTAACCTCTAATGTGCTATTGAGTCTTTTTTGGATTTATTTCACTATTGAGTCTTTCTGTAAAATCACTCAATTCAAATTTCATAGGGAACTCATAAGACAACTAAACATCTTTGTGTTTAACCTCTAATGTGCTATTGAGTCTTTTCTGGATTTATTTCACTATTGAGTATTTCTGCCTTATTTATTTTTCTCATATATTATTTGATTGATTGAAATGGTGATAGCATATGGGCAGTTTACTGTTGTTTTGAATAAGTTGATTGAGTATTTCTGCCTTATTTATTTTTCTCATATATTATTTGATTGATTGAAATGGTGATAGCATATGGGCAGTTTACTGTTGTTTTGAATAAGTTGATGAAAATAGGCACCTCGAGAAAAGATAACTCTCGGTGTATTCTATATATTTAGTCGATAGGCTTTTTATTGTGAACTCGCCAGTGTACAAACCATCGACATACCTATCTCACACATCCTGTAAACCACTTGACGACCTGATAAACCATTAAGGATGCCATTTTCTGGGTAATTTACAACCTACTATGTTGGCGTGAAAAAAAAGTCATGAGCAGACTGTGACAGCGTGAAAAGAAAGTCACCTCAAATCTAAACAAGAATATGAGAATTTAATTCTACGTCTAATCTCATTATGCACACAACTACCAAATTTCTTCTCACACTCCACCAGAAGAGGCCGCTCAGGAGAATCAAATTAGATTTTAATGCAGTGTCTAATCTGCATACGTCATCTATTCCCTTCAACTGCCCTCCATCATCGCCTCCAGTTTGGATAAATTGACTGTTCTCTCCACATTTATTTATAAGCTTTGGAGTTGGACGAACAAGGAATTACAAAGTTGGACAAACAAGGAATTACAGAGGCAAACACAATTTGAGACAATACTACATTTCTTTTCATGCTAATTGTATATTGCTTTTGCTTTGTTTTTCATCTTCGTTCATTCTTGTTTCTATTACAGACCTACCACTTATTACCTTTCAGTTGAATCAAACTAATATTCGTTCTTCTAGATGACAAAGAATTTTGTGCGTGGGCGATCCTATCTGAGTGTTCTCCTTGCCAAAGACAAAGCTAGGGAAAAATATACAAGATAAAAAAGCAATAGAAACGACTGCTCTGTACAACCACCGAATCTCATCTTTTCCCCACCACTACGACCTTCACCCCTACGAATTGATCGATTCTCGCGCAGCACGCTTGGCGGACCTTAAACCTAGGCCTAGGAACCAAAAAATCCAAGGTAGTTGTTTTTGTCTTTGAATCGGAGCAACTGAAATTGATGGTGGAGCGCGTGTGGTTGCTAGAGATCTCGCTGGGGGAGGTTAACAAGAAGCTCATCAAAGCCCTCCTGGGTTGTGAAATGGCTTGCTTTAAGTTTAGATAGGGTTGTATTACCTTTTATGTCTATGTCGTTCGCAGCCAGGGCAGCATTAGCTTTGCCAAGTCTGAGGATTTAAAGAACACCTTGCAGATCATCGTGGCGATCAATGATTTTCTTGATCACATCACCATGCTGGCTACCTGATGCATGAGCATCCATGGTCAAAGGGATATCTTCATCAATTTTAATTTTGATTTTCCTATGGTTTGATAATTATTTAGTTGGAGAAATAAATTAAAATATTAGGCCAAAAATTGTAATAAATAATTGGTCTTTTATTTTAATATTGCTAAATTTTCGAGTGGAGATTGTCTAGGTGGCAGTGTTGAACTTGAGCTTTAAAAAAAAGGGCAATCTTGGAATGGATTATTTTGGGAGTTACAATTTTTTTAAAAATCAATTAAATCCTCATAAATTGTAATAATAGAGATCTTGCATGCCCAAGTTGAGTTGGTAGTTACTTTTCTAATTGGGTCCCTATTTTCTAGGAGTTGGAATCTTGCATGTTGTTGCATGTCTAAAGTCGTATCTATGAGACCCAGTTTTAGTAAAATGGGCATAAATTTCTCATATGGTAATGAAATTAATAATTTCAAAATGATTTGGAAAGCTGAAAAGAAGGGGCACCAAACCCAGAAATTGTTTGAGGATCTTCAAAGAAATGATAGATCGTTAATAGGCAGAAAGTGACGGTTTTTCTTGGAGGTTTTGTGGAGGTTGTTTTGAGAAACTAATGGTGGTTTCTTCTCACACAACTTCTATGTATTGATGCTGCTCATTTGGAGATGGGGATTTGGAGAGTTAGTTGTTGCATATCTAGATATTGCTAGAATGATATTGAAAGTTTAAGTTGCAGATTTTTGTATGTGTGAAGCCCATGTTGTATGTGAGCATATGAGCTCCATGATTGTGTAATTCAAATTCAGATTTGAAATCAATATATATGTTGCATATTTCTCTTCCATATTTGTTGTTAATGTTTATTTGCAGCCTTCTTGCATAGTGGTTAATGTGTGTGGTTTTAGATTTGAAAGGGGTGAGTTTCTCCTCCTGCTTCACTACCCCTCACCAGAGGTCCATCTCATACACCACGCCCATGGTTGTTACACATTCATCTCTGTCTCCGATGAACTTCAAAGGCCACATTCTTAGTTTCTATGAGGAAAATTCAAACAATATGGACACAAGCACACCTTCTCTAATGCAACATTAGATTATCTTTATCATATGTTTGGTTTGAAAAGTGTTAGAAATATCACATTTTGTCTATATTGCATAGGCAATATCCAAATTCTGTAAATTACAGTTTTGATAAATTTCTAATGTGAGAAAAGACACCATACTCTTAAGTCTCATATTAGTCTATATTTGTATTTGAAAGATGAATTTTCAAAAGAATTTTTCAATTTTCTCTTTATAATATGAGATAAATTCTTGATAAGATATTATGTATATTATCTAATTTATTAGTGCAAAGTAATATAAATTCTAATTTATATGATTTCTATGATGTCTGTTATTCTGGTAGGAACTGCCATAATTTTTCTTGTGGCAACAATTTTACTAAAACCCAATTGAAATTATAGGAGCCATCTATCTCTAGGTCCCCTTTATTGGGCATTTTCATCTTCTAATAGATAAAACCAGACCAATTCACCAAATTCTAAGTTCGCTGTCAACACTCTATGGACCTATTATGCATCTAAAATTTGGTAGTTACCCTATTTTAGTGATAAATTCTTTAGATTTAGCCAAAGAATCTTTTACAGTAAATGAGAAATCTCTTGCATCTCGCCCTTAGCTTGCACAACGTCAACATTTGAGCTACAATTATTCTATGTTGGGATGGGCTCCTTACAACTCCTACTGGAAAAATGCTAGAAAAATCTGTGTACTCGAGCTCTTGTCTTCCAAAAGAATCCAATCATTCGGACCCAAGAGACTGCAATAAATTAATAAAGCACTAAACTATTTGTCTCAATAGACAAAGTTGCAGAGTATTGTCAACATGAGAAGTGTTCTTTCAAAATTGACTTTTAAAGTTTTGATGGCTATGATTATAAAAGAGAGGTATTTTAGAGAGGAATCAGGGATTTCGGTAGAATTAGTAACATCTGATTGAAGAATCATTTATGGTTAATGGAGCAATTGATATTGGGGATTATATTCCCTGTTTGAAATGGTTTGATTTGCAAGGGTATGAGAAGGCTATGAAGAAGATACATATGAGAAATGAGATTCGTATATGCAAAGAGTTGTGGAGAAGCACAGGGAGAAAAGATTAAAAGATGTGGGAGAAGCACAAGAATTCAACATCAGAAGTTCACCATCCTTTCATACAATACACCATTAAAACATTTCTTATCATTTATATAGAAATTAAAAAATTATATCTAACATTTATCATCACCGTAAGCAACAAGATTAAAGCATTAGCATTCATGTGTAGTTGGTTAATTTTATCACTTTTGATTCTTGACACTTATTGAAAGGAGCTTCAAGACTTGTGGAAATAAGACACCACATTTATGAAGGGGTATGTCACAAATTTCTAACCAACTTGGTGTAGTTTGCATGATTATTTTCTCAAAATCTAGATATAGCTCCCATGACAAAATCCTAAATAACCATTTCTCCATATCCAAAATTTTCCAATTACCACTATTTTATAGTTAAGAATTCTAAATTTAAATATAAATTTGTAATGTTCTTTTAATTTTTTTTTAAATAAAAGTTATAAACCCATAACAAGTTAAATTTCACAAGTATTTTTCATAATTTAACTTAACAAAGGCACAAATTGTTTGTCGACACCATGCTTTAGCCACACAATAGAAATTTTTTAGAGTTGTATAGAAGTCTGCCTTTTTAAAATCTACCAAATTTAGAATTCGTAAAACTTTACCTCAAATTGATAAAAGAGAGTTTTCCCACATAAATATGATGCTTTAAAACTAATTGAATTGATTTGTTCAAGAATTGGAAAAATCTATACTTACAAAGGAAAACACGAGCTTGGGATTCAGCGAGATTTCATCATTAACCTTTTGAGAACAACCATAATAGTTTCATTTGGAATTAAAATTCTTATTTGTTTTTATATAATTCTTTGCAAAAACAATTTGAATGTTTATTGTCAACAATTCCAATATATAAAATTCAATGTTTATATAACCAACTATAGCTATATTAACATCATTGTAAGGAATTTTTCCAAACAATATACTTATTTTATTCATATTTTATACCTACACATTATCAGTTCTCTTTGATTGCATGCCATGGTTTTGTCTAATTGATTCTAGAATTTAAGAATTTATAGCTTTGTAAAATTTGTCGCTATATTATTCCCTTCTTTAATAGAGAAAAAATACTAAAACTAATCAATTACAAAATGTATCTTCTACAAGTGGACAATCAATGATGAAGAAAAGAAAAAAACAAGATTTACCCTCAATTTATTTTTATTTTTGTTAAATTTACATATCTAGTTAAACATTTCCAAATTATGGATTTATCATCTAACAACATTGTGTTTCACTACATACAAATTCTATGACTTAAAAAGAGGACCTTCAAAAAAGACATAGCAAAGCTCTTATGTTACTTTGAGTGATGCAAATTTGATACTAATTGTTCAAAGCAATCTAATCAACATTGTTCTTCACTATATAGAAATTCCATGTATTGAAAAGAGGAGCTTCAAAAAATACAAAGAGATGCTCTTATGTACAACTTTGACTAATGCAAATTGGATATAAATTGTTCAAAAGGATCTCACTATTTCAAAAGAGAAAACAAATCCAACAAAATTATGTAGGTCTACTTATATTATACCATGCATAATATACAAATATAATTTTATATAACCATTTATATATTGTTACAATTCATTTATGTTTAACCTTTAATTTCCAATCGGCATCTCTCTTGAACCTCCTATA
>VDFB02381138.1:0-36082 GCA_007258455.2 Sequoia sempervirens | reverse complement strand
AAAAATGTTGTTTTCAGGAGTTGTCTTGGGACTCATTCACCCTATGGTGAATGGGTCATGTGTAGGGATTTTTTAAAATGGTTTCTAGGTCCTCTACTCTTGTTTCTACACTCCTAGATTCTTGAATCTCATGATTAGAAAGCCAAAAATAAATTTTATAGGTTAGTTTATGTGAAATTGCAATAAAGGTGACAACTTTGACAACTTTGCAAGTTTTTCAACTTTTGAGATCTTCAACTTTTCTTCAATTTGCAACACACAAAGAGATGAGAAAAATGTTGTTTGTTAGGTGGATGGAGGTTTTCCTTGGTTAAACCCCATTTTGGTAATTAAACCTTGAAATGAAACAAAATAGAATGGAGGAATGATGAATGAACAAAGTAATGCCACAACTCACCAAACCCTTGTATGAACCTTGATAATGGAGGTCTAAAACTTGCATGAAATGGCTTCAATGGATGTGGATCTTGACTTTGAATGCTTGATTGAATCATGAAACCTACATCAACAATTTAGCTCCAAAAACATGCATGAATCCACATAACTTTGACATAATGCTTGGATGTTGATTGCTGCAAAAAATGATGAATAAATCTTCCCTTGAACACTCTTGACAATAATCTTGACTCTTGTAATTGATCTCTCAATTGTTCTTTTGAAAATCTAATGTTAATTTGATAAAACAACCTTATATTTATAGTAACTTATCTTTAATTCAAATTTCACAACATGACATTGAAATATAGATTTGGAAATGTTAAAATATCACCAAAACACATTTTAAAGGGGGGTCCTAGGTCTAAGTGAGGACTAATTCTCCATATGGCGAATGGGTCCTAGGCCACTTACTTAGGACACACATTACTCAAGGTTGAACATTATGTTAAATTAGGATCCTAGGTCTATGTGAGGACCCATTTGCCATATGGAAAATGGGTCCTAGGTCACTTACCTAGGACACACATCTTCCAAAGTTAAGTGTTGTGTAATGACATTTATGAATGTTAGGATTTATCCCTCATAATTTGTATTTAATTAGGCTTGGATTTGAATTAAATGGGCCAATTAAGGAAAATTAAACTCAATCAATTAATAAATCCCTAGATTAGTGTGAAAGTGTAAAGGTACATCTTACAACTTAAAAAATAAGGCACAATTAAGTCCATTTTATTAAAAAGGGCCCTAAACTTAATGTGAATATGTAAAACATATTACAACACTAAATTAAGGCATAATTTAGTTTATTTTATTATCAATTATTTCCAAATTAAGTGTGAAAAAGGGATACTTTTTCCTACACTACATTCTTCCCCCACTTTAGTGAGAGGAGGAACTTGCATCAAACTCACACGAAAGTAGTCAAGAGGGGTCCAAATGTACCAATGTAGATGGTATAGGATGAAAAAGATCAAGGAGGGTGATCAAGCCCCCAAGATCCAAGATCCCATGTCAAATCAACATGAGCACAAAGGGACACACACAAGGTGCATGATATGTAGCAAAAAGACAAGATACAAAAACATACAATGCCAATGACTAAAAGAAAGAAACACAAAAATAAAATATAAAAAATAAAAAGATGTGAATCATGCCTTGAATGTCATCTAAGTTGTTTGTCCAAAAAACGTCCTCGCTTTGGGGTAGTGGAACCTTAGGTTGTCCACTAGGTGAGTTTTCCCAATGGGTGGCTTAGTGAGAAAGTCATGCCTTTGTGTCGGCTTCTCATCGTACAATTTGAGAAAGTCATGCGTATGTGTCAGATTCTCATCATACTAAACATACTAAAGGTATCCCTGTAATAACTTCAATAAGGCACCACAAAATGAAACTTTGAGCTTCACAAGGCCTAACAAGATTTTTTATGCTAAGCACTTATGAACAACATGCAAGTAAATGTTTTTGTTCAATGGGACTTTGCTTAGTTCATGTAAGGTATCTTCTTAGGGAACATCATGCCTAACATCTCTAAGAGAGGACAAGTCAAAGAAATATCACACTCTTGAAGGAAATCAAACCCAATGAAACCACCAAGAAAAGGACGCATCATAGGAAGAAAAAAAATCGCACAATGAAACATGAGGAATGATAATGCCAATGTATTCCCCCACTCTAAAGTGATTGCAAATTTAAACAATGCATGCAAATTTTTGAATTTTTCATATTTAAACAATGAAAAAATGCAAATTAAAACCCCTCATGCAAGATTTAAAGAGCCCTAAATGTAATGCAACAAATGCAAACCTAATGCAATCTATTGCAAAAATTAGATCTAGGGTTAAAAGGACTTTAATTTTTAGAAATGTTGTTGTACAAGGTCAGGTTCACCAGAATGAAACATAGAAAATTGGAGTAGGGTTCACTACACATAGGGTTTTGTACCAAATTTGGGATATTTCACAAAAATAACTATAATTAGAAAGGAAAAAATGAGTGTAATGAACCTACCTATTTTTCTATTTCATTCAAGAAATAGATCCCTCAAGTTAAAATCCACTTTCAATCCTTAAGTGAGTGAATTCTATGAAGGATCTAACAATTTCCCTATTTTGTGTTAGGATGGGGATCTAGGCCAAACAACACTTTTGGGAGCACTAAAAATAGTAAACCAACTCAAAACTGAAATGTAAGACTAGATCTGAGTAGATTAACCATAGAGCTATCAAAAACCATTTATTTCATGTAAATTAGATGAGTGGAGGACAATTAAAACTGATCTAAAAAAATCTTGCAAAGTGTCCTAAGATAAATTTTGACAGAAATGACTAAACATGGGTTTTGGGAGAAGGATTAAAAATAAAAAATGATCTCATTTAAGACATATAAAAAGTGGGTTTCATAGAGGAATCATAATACTATCAAAATCATTAAAGCTTCAGTTATATATAAGAAGGGAAAATCTTGTGCACCTCTTAGAAAAAATTGTTTTTAAGAGTTGTCCTAGGATTCATTCGCCCTATGGTGAATGGGTCTTGTGTAGGGAATTTTAAAAATGGGTTTTGGGTCCTTTGCTCCTGTGTCTGTAAAAGGAAGCCAAGTGAACGGAAACAAATTCCTACACTAATCTAATCAGAGGAGAGTTACAAAACTTTAAATTTTTTTAACACCTTTTATTGTTACAATAGAGAAGCACATACATAGAATAATGGAAAAGGGACAACAAGTACACAAATGCAATAACAATAGATATATCATGGGGAAAACCCTTTCAGTTAAAAAACCCCACCCTCCAAAAGCATAGTACTATTGTATTACTTGAAATAAGTGTTACAATACAACCTCAAGTACAAGCCTTTTCTTCAACAAGTGCTTCAACATAAACACCTATTCTGGAGTGATACTAGTAGCACTTTGTTACCTACAGAGAAACTATGCATTCTACAACTCAAGGCACTAAATAAATAGAGTGTTACAAGCTTCAAGAAGCATCTAGAAGGTGAGGGTCATCCAAATCCAAAAGGCATAATTTTCAATGCCTTAGACATGCATTTGGACACATGTACAAAATTCCCTTACACCCCATACCTGGTCAAACATGCAAATAGTCTTCTTCCAAGCTTGTACACCTAGAATATGCTAAAAAATAGGTTATGATAGATTCCTTACACATCTTACAAATGTCATAGAATATGTCATAGCTGAAAAAACTTATAGTTGTAAGAGAATCTATCATATCTGGCTAAAAATAATTGATTCTCTTACATCTTGTCATAACCCAACTTGGGCGCCAAATTTCACCCATAAATTCAATGATTCCTTGTGATGTGTCATGGAATCTATCATATGTCATAGATTCCAAAGTGGGATGCCTATGTCCACTTGGGATGATGATGTGTCATCTAGTCACCTCCAATGGGGATGCCACCCAGCCGGTGGGTCCCAACTAGTGACATGAAACCATAGGAATTTAAATTATACAAATAAATACATTAAATTAAAAAAAAAAAATCAATGTTAGGACTCTAAGGTTGAGACACCTTAATCCCAACATTCTCCCACTTGTCGAAGACCTACCAAGAGTCATACAAAATCATCTGCTCAAGGCCCCAAGGCCCATGGAATCAGAACACCATCTGAACTTCTTTGTGCTCAATGGTTTTGTTAGTACATCTGCAATATTCACCAAAGTGTCAACCTTCTCCAGGTTCACCTTTCCATCTTCTACCATATCACAAACAAAATGATATTGTACATCAATGTGCTTTGTTTTGGCATGGAATGTAGAATTATTTGCTAGAAAAATCACACTTTGACTGTCGCAACAAATAGTTATTTGTCCTACATCTAAACCACTATCTGAATAAAATATCTTAATCCAAATAGCTTCCTTACACGCAAGAGTGACTGCCATATACTCTGCCTCTATCATGGATAGAGTGACTACAACTTGCCACTTACTCATCCAATTGATAGCACCGCCAAACACCATAACCACATAACCATTGGTGGATCTTCTACTGTCAATGTCACTTGGGCCTAATCTAAATCCACATATCCTCAAATGCTCACAAAATGTTGAGTTCCAATAGGATAACCATGAAAACACTAGGAATACTCATAAGTACCTCGTAAATATATGAACACTCCCTTAACAACATCTCAATGCACTTGTCCAGGATTAGCCATAAAATGGCTAAGGAATCCCACTGCTTGGGAAATGTCTGGTCTCGTACACACCATCACATTCATCAGACTACCAACTGCACTTTCATATGGTACTCTGGTCATGTCCTCCATCTCATTAGGAGACTTTGGACAATCATGCATAGAAAGCTTCATCCCTTGCATCACGGGAACAACCAATTGTCTGCAATCTACTATGTTGAATCTCTCTAGAACGGAGTTCACATACTTTCTCTAGCTTAACCAAAGGTCTATTAGCAATATATCTTGTGATTTCCATTCCTAGAATGTACCTAGATGCACCTAGGTCTTTCATCTCAAACTATGCTAACAATTGAAGCTTCAAATCTAAAATCATAAATTTACCATTCCCAATAAACAACATATCATCTACGTATAGAAAAATAATGAAAATGCAACCATTATCCATTTTAAAGTATACACAATGGTCAGATTTAGATCTCTGAAATCCTAATGACAACACATAGGTATCAAACTTATGATACCACATTCTAGGAGACTGTTTCAAACCATAAAGAGGCTTCTTCAGTTTGTAAACCAAATTTTCTCTACCTTTTTGAATGAAGTGATCTAGTTGTGACATGTATATCTCTTCCTCGAAATAACCATGAAGGGATGTTTTCTTCACATCCATCTATTCCACTTCTAAGTCATACGCTACTACAAGTGACAACATAAGCCAAATAGATGTCAACTTCACTACAAGAGAAAATATCTCCCCATAATCAATTATGTCCACCTAGCAATACCCCTTAGCAACCAACCATTCCTTATACTTCTCAACACTACCATCAGGACCACACTTCTTGAAAACCCATTTACAACCAGCAGGTTTATGTCCAGCAAGAAAAGGTACCAAATCCCAAGTCTTATTTATCTTCAAAGAAGTCATCTCCTTGTCCATGGCTTGCATCCAGGAATCTGAATCATTCATACCCATAGCCTCTTTAATAGTTTTAGGCTTATCAATATTAGTAATCAAGGAAAATATATGCAACTAGAGTCCAATAATGAATATCCAAACCTTTTCGGTTGTCTCCTATCTTGTGTAGACCTCCTCAAAGGCTGAGGTTGAGGTTCTCCTTCTTCATAACTTTCAAATCTACTTGAGCTTTCTTCATCATTAGGTCCAATAGGGGTACTTGGTTCTTCTTTCTTCAGAGTAGGTGGAATCTAAGCCACCTCCTTCTTTTGTTTCTCCTCTTTCTTTGGTTGTAGCTTAATAGAGGAAGGTTTCATCTCTCTGAAAATCACACTTGTACTGTAGAGAACCTTCTAAGTTTCTAGATCCCAAAGCTTGTACCCTTTCTCACTAACACCATAGCCAATGAAGATACACTTAACAACCTTATTCTCCAACTTATACCTCTTCTTAATTGGAACATGAGCATAAGCTTTGCAACCAAACACTCTAAGATGTCTCATTGAAGGATTTTTACTAGATCACTCCTCCATAGGTGTCTTACCAACAAGCACTAATGTAGGAGATCTATTGATCAAATGACATGTAGTAGCTACCACTTCAGCCCAAAATTTCTACTCAAGGCTAGCACCACTCAACATACTCCTAGTCCCCTCCATCAATGTTTTGTTCATCCTCTCTGCTACTCCATTTTGTTGTGGAGTGTAGTGAGTTATCTTATGTTTTCCAATCTTGCGCTCTTTATAGAACTTGTCAAATTCTATGGAATTAAACTCACTACCATTATTAGTCCTCAAACATTTAATATTTCTCCAAGTTTGGTTTTCTACCAAGGCCTTAAACTCCTTGAATTGACTAAAGACTTCAACTTTACTTTTGAGGAAATTAAAAAATTTCCTTCTACTGTAATAATCTATAAAAGAAAAAAAATATATAGATTTTGATAACAAGGGAACATTTACAGGACCAAAAAAATTTGAATGTACATAATCCAAGACGCTAGAAGACTTACGAGAACTAGAGTAGAAAGAAACACGATGTTGTTTTCCATTTACACACTATTCACAAAAGTCAAACTTGAGATTACAATCATCAAGGCCTTGAACAAGGCTCTTATTTTTCAAGGTTCTAAGATCCTTCTCACCAATGTGACCAAGTCATTGGTGCCATAACATTGTCTTCTTTATAGGAAGCTTCATTGCCATGGAATGAGCACCCTTAAATACCCAAAATGCATAACCATTAGATTTAGCTGCACCATGCTTCTTCTCTACACAATCTGATGGTGAGGATGAAGAATCTAAAGATCTCTTCTTTAGTGCATCAAAATAACTATTTCACTGTACAATGCATGCATCAAGCTAAAATAGAGTCCCACTACGAACTCCCTTAGCCAATACCATAGCTCCTCTTGTCATCTTACTTCCTCCACCAGAGAAAATAACTTCCACTCCTGAATAATTCAATTCACTTATAGAAATCAGGTTTTGTGCCAAACCCGAGATATGGAAGACACCATCAATCCCCTTTACTCTTCCATCAAGAAATCTAATTTTGATTCTTCCACGACCAACAATCCTCAGGTGAGAGTCATCATCCTAGTACACCTCTCTGCCATCAAACTCCTCATACTTCGAGAACCAATCTCTGTGGGAAGTCATGTGAAAGCATGTACCTAAATCTATCAACCACACATCATCTGATGCATGAGTTGCTAAGGCTGAAATAAATGCTTCTCCACCATCTTGGGATGATTTCTCATATTCAAAATCAAAGAAAGTTTTTTTTTCTTCTTTTCTCATTGTTGCAATCTTTTTGAATGTGACTAGTTTCACCACAATTCCAAAAATTTCCCTTGTAATTCTTACTAGGAGACTTTGATCTCCTTGGAGAGTTTGATTTAGATTTCTTGTCTACGTTCTTTTTACTTCTCTCTTTTGGCCTACCACAGATTGCAAGGGCTTCCTTGGCCATCTTAGAAGACTTCCTTTGCATCTCCTTATATAGTAATAAGGAAACAACCTCATCCATCTTGAAGGTGGAAGTAGTGCTTCCAATATCCATTAACAGGTGATCCTAAGAGTCTGAAAATGAACACAAAAGCAACATGCAATGGCCTTGTTCATCTATTTTATCTCCAACGAAACCTAGTTGTGCAACCAACATGTTAAAGGATTTCAGGTGATCTATAATGGATCCTCCATCTTCTATTTTCATAGATTACATCTTATTTCCTAGGAAAATCTTGTTTACTAGGGATTTATCCTGATAGACATCACCAAGTTTCTTCCACAAAGAAGTAAAAGTTTTCTCTTCATGGACATTTAGGAGAACGAAATCAGCCAAGCAGAGTCTAATAAGACCCTTGGATTTCCTATCCACGAGATCTCGATCCTCTTGTTTCATGCTTGAAGGTTTGGTTCTAGAAATTTCAATCCATAATTCTTAGTCTACTAACATGTCTTCCATTTTGAGCTTCCACAACTCAAAATTACCACCGTCAATTTTTTCCATCTCAATCCTCCCAGATGCATCTGTCATCTCCTTCCTACAACAAGGTCACGAAATACACACTTCCAAAACTCCCATTGAAATAGAGATTAGCCCAAAAAACCCTTCTAACCCATCAAAGGAATTGAGGCTAGCCAGGCTTTGATACCAATTGAAAAGAAGCTAGGTGAATAGAAACAACTTCCTACACTAATCTAATCAAAGGAGAGTTACAAAATAATTCATTTTAACACCTTTTACTATTACAATAGAGAAGAACATACATAAAATAATGGAAATGGGAAAAAAAGTACACAAATGCAATAACAATATATATATCATGGGGAAAACCATTTTAGGTTAAAAAACCCCACCCTCCAAAGCACACTACTCTTGTATTACTTCAAATAAGTGTTACAATAAACCTCAAGTACAAGATTTTTCTTCAACAAGTACTTCAACACTAACACTTGTTCTAGAGTGGCACTTCATTACCTACAAACAAAATATGCATTCTACAACTCAAGGCACTCAATAAATAGTGTTACAAACTTCAAGAAGCATCTAAAAGGTGAGGGTTGTGCAAATCGAAAAGGAACAATTTTCAACACCTTAGACATGCATTTGGACACATGTACACCATTCCCTTACACCCCATACACTTGTCAAACATGAAAATAGTCTTCTTCCAAGCTTAGATGCCTAGAATATGCTAAGATTCCTTACACATCTTATTGCTGTCATAGAATATTTCATAGTTGGAAACACTCACAGTTGTAAGAGAATTTGTCATAACTGGCTAAAAATATTTGACTCTCTTACATATTGTTATAGCCCAACTTGGGTGCCAACTTTCACCCATGCATTCAAAGATTCCTTATGACATGTCATAGAATTTTTCATATGTCATAGATTCCAAAGTGGGACTCCTATGTCCACTTGGATGCCACCCAGCCAGTGGGTCCCAATTAGTGACATGACACCATAGGCATTTAAACTATACAAATAAATACATTAAATTACAATAATTTAATTAATTTTAGGACTCTAAGGTTGAGACACCTTAATCCCAATAGTCTGCACTCCAAGATTCTAGAATCTCATGGTAAGAAAGACAAAAAAAAATTCTATAGGTTAGTTTCATGAAATTTTAATAAAGGAGACAAATTTAACAACTTTGCACAATTTTGCAACTTTTGAGATCTTCATATTTTCTTCAATTTGGAAATTTGCAGCACATAAAGAGAGGAGAAAAATGTTGTTTGTTAGGTGAATGGGGGTTTTCCTTGGTTAAACCCTGTTTTGGTAATTAAACCTTGAAATGAAACAAAATAACATGGATGAATGATGAATGAAAAAAGTAATGTCACAACTCACCAAACCATTGTATGAACCTTGATAATGGAGGTATATAACTTGCATGAAATGGCTTCAATAGACGTGTATCTTGACTTTGAATCTTTGATTGAAATGATACTTTGAATGCTTGATTGAATCATGAAACCTACATCAACAATTTAGCTCCAAAAGCATCCATGACTCCACATAAATTTGACATAATGCTTGGATATTTATTGCTGCAAAAAATGATGAATAAATCTACCCTTGAACACTCTTGACAATAATCTTGACTCTTGTAAATGATCTCTCAATTGCTCTTTTGAAAATCTAATGTTAATTTGATAAAATAACCTTGTATTTATAGTAACTTTTCTTTAACTCAAATTTCACAAGCTGACATTGAAATATAGATTTGAAAATGCTAAAATACTACCAAAACACCTTTTAAAGGGGGGTCCTAGGTCTATGTGAGGACCCATTCACCATATGGCGAATGGGTCCTAGGCTACCTACCTAGGACACAGATTACTCAAGGTTGAACATTATGTTAAATTAGGGTCCTAGGTCTGAGTGAGAACCCATTCGCCATATGGAAAATGGGTCCTAGGCCACTTACCTAGGACACAAATCTTCCAAAGTTAAATGTTGTGTAATGGCATTTATGAATCCCAAGTGTTATCCCTCAGAATTTGCATTTAATTAGACTTGGATTTGAATTAAATGGGTCAATTAAAAGGAAAATTAACCTCAATCAATTAATAAAGCCCTATATTATTGTGAAAGTGTAAAGATACACCTTACAACATCAAAAATAAGGCACAATTAAGTCCATTTTATTAAAAAGGGCCCTAAACTTAATGTGAATATGTAAAATATATTACAACACTAAATTAAGGCATGATTTAGTTTATTTTATTATCAATTATTTCCAAATTAAGTGTGAAAAAGTGATACTTTTCCCTATACTAGAGCCATTTTTGAACATTTAAAAATCAAATTTCACTTGTCAGTTGTTGATAATTAATATATAAATAATTAAAGAAATCCATGTAAATACAAGTTTTTTTCACCAATTGAAATCCTAGATAAATATATTGAGCAAATTGAGCATCCTAAAAGTATTCAAGAAAATTCAAAGGTAGAATTAGGAAAATTATTACAACACTTTCATCAATCAAAATCATGATTTCAACTCATTAGGAAGAAGGAAGAAATTATGTGCAAGAAGCTATTAATGATCAATCATGCCATTTTCATGAAGATGTATGAGTTATCCTCTACATGCTAGCTATGATAATCTATTCGGTTTTTTGAAATAACCTATTGCAAGGCTATAAAGAAATCAATGCATCCATTAATCAACTTTTATGGTCACTTATGGTGTGAACATCACTTTGACAAGGGTTTCATGTCTTTGGTAACTGTTGACGCCAAAAATTGACGAGATAACAGTGCCTTTATGGGAAACTCAGTTCAAGGGGGACCCCTTTGCGCCAAACTGAGTGACCTCCGGATTTTAAAGAAGCCGGCTTCTTCTATAAAATGGTTTTTGGAAAGGGAAAAGGAAGCAGATATAATAAACAAATACTAATCTAAGGCGATGCGCCAAAGCTTTCTGATAGGCACGATAAATCATAGACTCAAGGGCCTGAATATTATTGATATGTTCCAAAACACCGGAAGTTCAAAGTAATAGCAAAGACAGTTCATTCAATTGACATAAAACAGTATCGCATACATTCTTACTGCTAAGAAGAGTCATTAAGACATGATTTAGACCAGCAAGTTTGTATTCAAAATATAGAAGTCTCCTCAAATGAAATGCTTAAGACCATAAAAAGCACAGTTCACAGTTTAATCAAGACATGAAAAGCAGAAAGGCTGAACAATAGGCACAGTCTAAAAGTTCCTTGCGAATAAACATGCAAAAGAGGCCTGAAGTCTCTTGCTAAACGCAGAATTCTTCCCAAAAAATCTTGGACCTTTGTCCCTCAACAGAGGGAGTATATATAGCCGGAGAGCAAAATCCCACCGCCTGGAGAGTCGTAACAGAATGATTCCACAATCTCCTGTAATGATGCCCGAATAAGAATATTCCCAATGCCGTTATGATAGCGGCCAATCAGGGTACAACATCCAGTTGGTCAGTTACAGGCGTGCCTTTTGAAATGATGGCAGTGGTCCCAACCAGGCTTCGAAGCGATGAGTGTCGTCCACCGCTTTAGAGAACCATGGCGAGCAGTAGTCAATGACACCATCCCGCTCGGCCATCTCATGAATTGCTTTGATAATCGATGTAAGGCACGTGGCAGCAAACTGTGGCCCGAATGAAAACTCCTCCTCCATCGACCGGGGGCTTGCGGAGAAGTGACACGTGTTCAGGGGACGGAGGCTACCTTGAAAACGGGGAAAGGCCACATGAAAAGGGTGGCGAAAGACGCGTGGCCGCGTTTCGTAACCCGTGGTGCTCTCGCTCCTGCTGTTGTTTTAAAAAATGTGAACTGCTGACACGTGAGCGAGGGTGGGTCCCGCCAGGGAATAAAGAAGTCCAATAGAAATTCTTCGCAGCCCGCCGCAGCATACTCTACTCTTGCTAGGGAAAAATTGCGATACACCGCCACGTACAAGGATGTGGGCCCCGTTTCGCAACCCGTGGGAAACATAAAGCAACAGAAAATGAAGAACCCCACAGGCGAGACACGTGGGCGCCCAGCGCATTGTTTCAGGAGCCGAACGGGGAGCCGCTTGTCGAAGTTGCGAAGCAAGGAATGCACAACGGGGAAGATCGGACAAACTGTGGAGCCGGAAAAGACGCAGAGACGCGCAAGCTAGCGCACGAAAATATGAAAAAAGGGGAACCCGAAGGGAGTTGCTTGGAATATTATTTCAACAGCTTTTGGCGACTAACAGGGGTGTTTCGGATAAGGAACAGAGAACCCAAAAACTCTCTGGTTACACAGACCAGAGCCTTCCTTTCTAGGGCAAATGGAGTTAGAGCTTTGAAAGTGCAGCCTGCAAAGGTACCCATTCAATTTCGGATGGCCTTGCCATGCTGCGCAAATTTTCTTGTGCTCCGCGGAGATCAATAGCTTCCTTATGAGGCAGCACCTCTGGCAGGCCAGCACCTGCTTCTATGTGGAACAGTAGCTGAGAGAGTGGATGAATGATTGCCTCTATATCTACTGCTGTTGGGGGGCTGCCAAGTCTCTTGAATGCCTCCAGATCTTTCTCTTTCTGCTCAATGATCTCGGTAATCTGTGCAGCCGTGGCGATAGTGCCATCCTCAAGAAATGGGGATGGAAATTCCAACCTGCCCAACTCAGAGAAACTCCCTCGAATGCCATCCAACGCTTTGTTTAGAAAAGCCGCTGCTGCCTTAGTACGCTGGAAAGCGGAGTGGCAATGAATGAACCTATTTGTCGTTTGAGCTGCGGTGTCCCTATCTTCAATACCTGCCCCGGCGAGGATCTCGTCTGAGACCAAGTATAGCTTATTTAACAAGTCCCTCGCCTCAGGAACCTTTTCCAGGATGAAACGTGGGAACTGTTCCATTGTGTCATGGGCCTCCTGATTGAGTTTTAACGCCCTGTCGATGAACCGGAGGGTAGGCTGCAGATTTAGGCAGAAGGCTTTGATTTTCTCCCAGTGAGAAATGTATAATTGCCTGACCAGTGGGATGATATCCGGTTGGGCAGGGGCTGGTAGCAGGGAGACCTTAAGTGAAGAAATCTCTGTGTCTCGTGAAATGAGGGCCTCGGCAAATTCTGCCTTCTTCTTCTTCTCAGAAGCCAACTGCGCTTCATAGCTGTTCATTTGTTTGTGCCAATTCTGTTCAGCTCGAGAGTGGTTAGCCGACTGCTCCTCTAATGAAGCTTTCGCCTCTCGGAGCTCATCTTCTAGCTTGGCCTTCGTTTCCCGGAGCTCCTCCTCTAGTTTAGTCTTCAAATCTTTGAATTCGGCCTCCTTTTCCTGCATCTTTTGCTGATGCTGATCTTGTAGGCGTTCCATCTCTTCGCCTTTCTCTGCCAGCTTCTGACTGAACTCAAGGCAGAAGTGTTCAAGCCCTTCCTCCATCGACTATAAGCTCTGTCGCGCCGCTTAGTTTTGATTCTGCAATTCTTTTAATACGGCTGGGTCGGCTACTCGGGTCTTTGCAATTTCGCCTTGAAGCCTGCCTCTCTCATTCTCTGCTGTTAGCGCCCTTTCTGTCATTCGGGCGATATCCGCCTCTAAGGATTTCTCCTTTGCCTCTAGAAAACTCACCCTGTCCTTGGCTGCCTTGAGCTGTTCATCCTTCTTTTTCAGCTGGCGACCAGTCTTTAGGAAATCGGAAGTGACCACCCGTTGTGTCTCCTCCATGATTTCGACTTTATCTTGTGGCTGGGCCATCTTCATGTCCAGTCCGACAGCATAAATATCATAGTCCTCTGGTTGCATTTCTCCCTGAGGCTTGTTTATCCTTGGGTACATAGTTGCAAACTTTAATTCTTGGCGGACCTCGTCATACGAAGCCTGTACTCTCGGCTCGGCAGGGGCATTGTCATCCTTTGCCCTTCGTCGCCTCATTCTATTTGCGTGCGCTTCCTTCCCACAATCTATCTGTGCAATGAATTCAGCTGGTGATGAAACCAGCCCACCTGCGAAGGGAACACCAGAAGGTAGGGCGTAGGGATAGGTAACTTTCATTGGCGCCCGCATTTGTTTCTTCTGGAGGGTGACGGTTTGCGGAGAAAAGTGTGGCACGTTCCATAGCTTAGCCTAGGGTGTTTTGGCATGGCTAGATATTTGCAACGGCTGAACCGGAGATTCAGTCGTAAGGCCTGTTGGCCGAGGAAAAAGAGTCGCTGCCTGGGGCTCGGTTTGCTGTGGTGGGAAGGGATCTGTAAGCATTTCAGAAAAATAGTGGGGGCCGATGGGAGGAATACTTTCGGATAGTGAGGTGAGGAAAGTCTGGGCTGCCGCAGTAGGCGTTAGCATGCTCGGAGGGGTGATTATAAACGGTTTGGCTTGCGAAAATTGGGCAAACCCCCCGGAATAAGATGGACTAGAAACAGAGGGTGGAGGTCCCGTTTGAATGGCAGGAGTTGCCAATTGAGCAGGGGCGGACGTGAAAGAATGAGAGGCAAGAGAGGAAGGAGCGAAATGTACCTGCTGACTGGTCGGCGGTGGCATCTGGATCGTTTGGGACTCGACCGCAACCTCTGGCATTTGACTAGCAGTGGGTGTTTCCCCTTCGGCCGGTTCATGTGAAACTGTCCCAATAACGCTTTCCGTGCGTTGTCTTTTCGCGGGAGGACACTCACTAACCTCGGCAGTCGGATCTTTCTACTGGGGCACTAGCCTGACCGGTTTAGCGGCCCATGTGCGCGTAAGTGAGCTCCTGGATATGTTAAAGCGCACATTAGTGCCGACATAGGCGGGATGCTTGGATGCATCACCTTCTTGCGAAGATATCGCCCTCTCTTCTTCCTGCTCATTGGAACCTTCCGCTTCGCTCCTATTGGTACTGGAGGTCGGGCTGGGATGGCCTTCATCCCAGTATCTTTCAAACTCCTGGTCGTCCTTTAACTGATTATAAGGGGCCTTCAGCTGCCCAGTTTCCTGGCGGTATCTCCAGAAAGCCTTTATCTTTTCGTCGCTCCATTCCTCATCCACTTTCAACTTGTTGAGCATGCTTCGCTCTATCGGAAGGTTGTCCCTTGCCACGGCCACTGGAAAATAGAACTTGTGCCATGGGCCCCTGGTATCCGGAGTAGGGATCTATGCCAACTCGACCAGATCTTCATCTTTATCAGTCCGGTTATTTCGCCGCTTCTCCCAGTAAGGTCGGGGAACATGTGTAACTCTCATATGCGGCTCAGGCAGGTCATTGAAAGGGTTGTAATCCCACTTATCATTCACTAGTACCAACCCTAGGTGAGCCAGCTTGTTCCCTAGCAGCTCGTGCGATCATTTTTTGACAAGTGTTATTGACTTAAAACTCTTTGGGCAACTGAAGAATCCCTTCTTTTTGACCCTTTTGCTGCTACAAAACATGAAATCAATGACACATACCTGCCGATAAACCTCCAGCGCGAGCACTCTATCGGTGACGCAAGCCGGGAGCAGGAAGGGCCTGTCAATAAAGCCCCTCATTCGAAGGATTGTGAAATCCTTGCCCAGGAACCAGTCGCAAGCGGGGATGTAGCTTTGCAGAAATCCAGTCTGCTCAGTGTTAAGCCGGACGATATCACCCTCTCCGATCAAATCATTCAGGACCGGGGCTATGAAATAGTCCGCGAAGGCATAGTAGTCATATGTTGCGGAAAGGTAGGGTGTCCATGTAGATACCGGCTTTCTTTTCTTTCGCTCGTCAAAAATTGATAGTGGGAAAAATCGGGCGAAGAAATCCGGATTCTGATGCAGGAACATGTGGACCAGGTAGGAAAGAAATCTAAATTTCTCCTCCGCCTGATAATTCTCTATTTGCTGTATCATTTCTTCGACCATGAACTGAGCAAAATCATACCAGAAATGTTCACGCTGCTTGTGAAACTGCATCGCCGGGCCTAGCTGAAAAGCCTCGATCTTTTCATCGGAATCACGGCCGCAAACAAATGCCAGCATAGAGATGGGGTCCTAAAGGTCGTCGCGGAATGAACCACGCGATAATGGGACACTCGGTGCCTTAGCGGAGGTGCCACCCTTCTTATTAGTTTCTTCTAGCAAGAACTCGGAGCTGGTTTTCATTTTTCTCCATATTTTTTCCCCTTTGCTTGGGCGGAAATGCTCGATATTCTCATTCCTCCTTTTGGGATCAGGAATGCACAACATATGCCAGATGGCTTCCGGGCCGATATGAACTCTTAAATTGCGACCCTCAATGCAGTGGGTCTTTGGATTATAGCGTTGAACAGCTGCGTTGACCACCTCCGGGCAATAGTGCACCAATGGGACCATGTATTATGGAAGACCGCTAAGCCAGACTCTGTTTGCCGTGGCCTGGTCTGCCTTTGACGCTGATAACCTTGCACAAGCCGCCTCTCTTAGAGACTTAGGGTTCCTAGCAAGCTTTGGATCGTAGATATTAGCCCACTTTTCTCCAACCTTTTTAGGGTTATTCCACTCTTTGGGCTTCTCTAGCTCCTCTGTGTTGGGTCTCCTCACCTTCTGGGGTATACCAGGAGTGGCATACGCTACGTCATCGAACACGTATACCTCGGTCGAAGAACGAATAGCCGAATACAGTTCCTGGCTAATCCCTTCCTCTGCTGGCTGAGCTGAAGATTCCGCCATCTTTCTTCGCGGCAGAACTTGAAGGTTCGCTGGCCCTTGAATACGCTTGCACTGGAAATACAGACAGAAAACACTTCGCGCACTCCTTAGCTTTGAAAAAGACTTAGGAACAATAAGCGTCTTCATGCAATAATAGCAGCTTTCCTTAAGGTGGTAGGAGAGCGAGAGCCCTCGCATTTAATTCGGCATGTACCGTTAACTCCACAACTCGTGCAAGATGGGCTGATTGCTTTTTCGAGGTGGCTGGATTTCATCATCGCTTTTAGAAGATCGTGTGATACGCCCCAATTTCCTTGGAAATTGAGCCTGCAACTGGCCCCCTTGCGTTGCGCTAGCATGTACCGGTAATTAATATCCCTGGCCGGAATGATTACGCCAAGCAAACGATCACCGCCTGAAAGAGATACGAATATCGCCTCGGGCTCCGGGATGTGCTTGAGATTTGACACCATAGCATACGGCCATACGTCCCTTCATCAACAAGTGCCACCTTTTAAAGCTTAATTAATTAACTTGATTTAATTAAGCATGCCTTGAGCCGTGCTACCATGCGTGTGCCAGCCCAAAATGTGAACAAACGCAGACTCGGCCCTCGAGATTGTAGCCAATATACATCACGTTGCTTACGGTGGATTGGCATATGTCTTATCAATTTTCTGTAAATAGGCCAGTAGATAGCAAACATACACACTTTGCGTCGAGAAGTGATAGGCAAGTAGAATACTGCTAAGCGAGTCTTTTCATAGGTCAAAGTAGTAAGCAGCTCTCGGCATACTTAGCAGGTTTAGGAATAGTTCTAGGAGAGATGGATACTCCCATTCGCCTGACTTCCTTCAAATCACAAACAACATTTGTAGGTGAAATCTCCACCAGGAGGCTTAAGAGAATGACGAAGAACAAGCACTCGCTGGTTTTAATAGCCATTAAGTGGGTTCTCGGCAAGGATTGCGTGGAGTATGAAGATAAGCATCGGGTGAACACCGATGTGTGCTCACACTTTATGGCGTCTATGCTAGACGTTTCTGTCCCTCGGCCTCTTGTATTGAAGCTAGTCAAAGAAATCTTCCCGAAGAAGTACCTGAACGGGCTTGGCGAGGTTGTCACACACGCTACGTATGGAATCGGCCTGCCATCAGCCAGCGACCTACATCGCTATATTGAGGAAGAAGCTGTTGTGGCTTGGCTACCATTCCTTAGCGGATTCCGCCTGCAGACCCATGGTCAGCATCAGCAAAGGGTCACCCAGGCTCTTCACTTCCTGTTCAGAAGCTACAACGTGATACCATTCTACGACGTAGAGTGGTATACTGACTTCAGGGACCTGGTGTACCCACCGCCGACGACAGCCGCGCTTCATGATGCTACCAGTGCTGCCGAGGAACCTGTTGATGAGGAGGAAGCGGACGCTGTCTTGAATGTGTCGGTTGCTGCTAGCCACTCCTGCGGATAAATGGTCCCCTTGCCTTGGAAATTGTTGATGTCACCCCTTTGCTCTGTATCAGCCTGATAAAAGGCCAACGTATATATATATGCTCCTATATTTTGTATATTTGAAAGTCGGCATTCATGCCATTTTGTAACTCAAAAACATGTATATAAAAAATATGCTTCTCTTTTTGTTGTGAAATTTTATGCTCCTGTTTACTTCTGCGTACAAATTTTTCTGGGTTTGCCAATCTTATATGTTTTGTTTCTGTCTACGAGCATACTTTTGTGTTTTAAGAACTCCGGTGCTTTACCCACTAATGATGATAAGCGAATACATAGCAAGTCAATTGGTTTAGCAAAATGATAGGCCAAAAATAGGAAAGGAAAAATAAAAAGCGTTATTTACAACTGTACAGGGTAGGGCTTGACGCTTAATGGAACAATTTAAGGTGAATCCCATTAACCAGGATTCCTAGGGGCTCCTGTTCCATATTTTCCAGCTCGAAGGCATTGTGTTGCATGCACCGAATGATTTTGAAGGGTCCTTCCCATAGGCTATCGAACTTACCATGCTGACCTGGCTTCGCAGCCCTGTTGTCGTATTTTAGCACTAAATCTCCACTTTTTAGGCCTTGGTCGGAAGCCTTTTTGTCAAACCACCGTTTGACCACCTGTTGACGGCCAGTCATGGCCCTTAGGGAATTCTCCCTTTTTTCTTGTACTTCTAATAGTTTGGCAAGCCGAACTTCCATGGCGTCATTTCGTTCTATCTCAAGAGATTTCAAAAACTGTATCGCCGGAATCTCCATAGAGATAGGTAGCAGCGCTTCTTTCCCATATACTAGCTCATAGGGCGAAGTATTGAGGACTTGTTTTGGAGTTATGCAGTTGGCCCAGAGTGCTTTTCGGAGATTCTTGTGCCATTCCCTTTGGTGTTCTGAGCCCACTTTTTTGAGGAGTCAGACTAAACTCTTGTTTGTCGACTCGACTAGGCCATTTCCCTGTGGATAATAGTTTGAAGATGTTTTAAGGAATATGCCGTTTTTCAATGCAAAGTGACATACCTTTGTGCCTACAAATGCCCTAGCATTGTCCGAAATGATCGTCTTCGGAGGGCCGAACCTCGTCACCAGAGCCTCGAGGAAGTCCACAATCTCTACCTCTGTTGCCTCTTTAAGGGGAACAGCTTCAGCCCACCTTGTGAAGTAGTCTGTAGCTGTTAAAATCCATTTATGTCCGGAACTGGAAACCAGGTTGATCATTCCGATAAAGTCCAAGCCCCATTGAGCAAATGGTTCATCCGCCACAATAGGTTTGAGGGGCATCGCTGAATTCTTCCTTCTGTCAGAGAATAACTGACATTTTTTGCAAGTCTTTACCAGAGAGTAGGAATCATTGAAAAGTGTAGGCCAGTAATATCCAGCCCGTAGGACCTTGATGGCTGTAGTTTTAGCGAAGAAATGTCCACCTTCGTCGCTATTGTGAAATGCGTCGAGGATCTTCTGCGCTTCCCCTGAAGTAACACATCGAAGGAGCACACCATTAAAATTCCTTTTGAAAAGGACTCCTTCTATCAGCGTGTATCCGCAATTCTGGAGCCGATAATACCTTCTTTTCTGGGATGAGAGGCCTGGCGGGTACCTTCCGGTTCGCATGAAGTTCATTCTATCTTTCAGCCAATCGTCCTCCGATCCCGATCCGTTTATAAGAACAAGTTCTGACTGTTCCTCTTTAGCAGGCATCTCCACTTCCTGTGTCATATACTCACACAGACCTCTGCCTTTAATAGTCCTAGTGGGCCTGACCTCAATGTCATACTCCAGGATCTTGGTGATCCAATTAGCCCTTTTTTCTGTGATTTTTCCCTCCATAATGTATTCCCGCACACTAGAATGTGCGACATATACCAGGACTTTGTTACAGGAAATTAGATGGCGGAACTTTTTAAGCCCCTTCACTATTGCGAAAGCTTGTCTTTCAACGAAGTTATAATTCACTTCATATTCCTTTAAGGTTCGGGAATAGAAAGCAACTGGGTGCTCCCCCTTTCCTTCTCTATCCTTTTGAGTCAGAACAGTAGCGATACTTGACTTGCTACTGAAAGCATACATTATAAAATCTTTATGTTGATCTAGATTGATCAACACTGGGGCTGATGAGATAGCTTCCTTGACCTTCTCAAATGCCTCCCTCGCCTCCGTTGTCCACTTGAAAATTTGATCCTTTTTCAGCATTAGGGTGATCGGCCTAATCATTCCCGCAAAATCGGAAATAAATTTACTGACGAAATTTACTTTGCCTAGAAAAGACTGGACACCTTTCTTATTCACCGGGAGAGGAAGCTCCTTTATAGCCTTTACTCGTTCTAGGTCAATTGAAATGTCTTCCTTTGACACAACATGTCCTAACAGCTTACCCTGAGGTACTCCGAACACACATTTCTTCGGGTTTAAGGAAATCCTGAACTCTTGGCACTTTTGAAACACCAACTCCAGATGATCGAAATGATCATCTTTAGATTTGGAGAACACAGTAAGATCATCCAAATAGATTAGGATAATCTTATTGATTAGCTCGCTAAATGCGACGTCCATAGCTCTCTGGAAGGTTGCCCCTGCATTAGATAAACCAAAAGGCATTTTAGCGTATGCAAACGTCCCCCACTTGGTGGTGAACGTAGTCTTGTGCTGATCTTCCTCTCTTACTCGAATCTGGTTATAGCCAGAGAAGCCATCCAGTAGAGAGAACATTTCCGATCCCGCGACAGTTTGGAGGATTGACTCCATAGAAGGTAAGGGATAGTGGTCCTTCAGAGATGCTTTATTTAGGTCTTGGAAATCTACGCATAAGCGTATATCACCATTCTTCTTTCAGACTGGTACCAAATTAGATACCCAAGTACTATGTTTAATTGGGAAGACAATACGCGACTCAATGAGCTTGGTTAGCTCTTGTGCCATCAAGGCTTCAACTTTAGGGTTGACTGGCCACTGTTTCTGTCGGATTGGCTTCGCACCTTCTGTTAGCTCAATAGTATGTTGAATGATACCAGGATCGTAACCTTCCAGATCATCGTAGGACCAGGCCACTACTCCATATTTCTCACAAAAATTGATAAGCCTTTCTCTATCTTGCTGTGAAACGTCTTTTCCGACCCGAAGGTTCCTGTCATCGGAAACCCGAAGATTCTCATAATCACCTTTTTCTGCCACGAACTTCCGCTTATCATTTCGGGCGTCACTACAATCGAAATTTTTTTCGAGAGTAACCAATCCTTTCGGAAGCTTATTTGACTTCAGCTGCATAATTTGTCCCTCGTAGGCCTCAGCGATCTTTGGTTGGAGTTTATCGGCAAATTCCCCTGAGTTTTGAATAAACGAGGCGATGTGTTCATCGCTCTCAAAGACTTGCCAACTTTGGTCATTGTCGGGTATTGCTGGTCTAACAAGCACTCGTACTGAATATCTGTTCCGAAGCAAGTCGGAGACAGGATCAAACTGAGCACCTATTACTGCCAAGCGGTCTGCATCACCATTCTACACTCGGGGAATGGTCAGGATGTTGAAAGCTTCAAAACTCTCTACAAGGTCCCAGATTCGATGTCTACAGGATCTCATGCGGATATTCTTTGCTGCTGAGACTCCTCGGACCTGATTAACTACCAGTTCTGAGTCTCCAAATACAATCAATTGCTTGATACCCATTCGTTCCGCTAGGCTTAGGCCCTGGACTAGACCCTCATATTCAGCCTCATTATTTGAACAAGAAAATTGGAACCGGAAGGACCTCAGCAATTTTTCGTTCTGTGGGGATATTAGACATATCCCTGCTCCAGCTCCAACTTTGCTCCTTGCTCCGTCAAAATATAATGTCCACAGCTCACTTGCTTGGTCATCGTCGAGTTCTTTGACGACCTTCGGAAGAACCTGGTCTTCGTTATAGATCACATATGTGCCTAACCCAGTAGCATGATAATTTCCGAAGGGATCATTATTTATATGTTCACTCAACAGAGCATCCTCGCTATCACTTCGGTCTCCGTTGACCTTTTCCTCCTCCAGCAGTTCAACATTGTACATGTCTTGCTTGGTGATGGAGGTATGTGCGGCTTCAAAGTTAATCAGGGCCTCGTTTGCCACATGTTCAGAATGCAGAGCCTCCGATTCTATCTTCATCTTTGCGCCATGTTTGGTCCTAAGTATTAGATGTGACCAATCTAAAGACAAATAGCCTCCCACCTTTGAAGTAAACTCTCGAGAAAGGCAAAGACCAAACATTGGCGGAACATCTATGATCACTGTATCTTGTGGGACAGTGATACTCGGGCAGGAAAATAAAGTCAACGGAAGTGCTTTGATGACACCCACAGTATCAACCTTATTTCCATCCAGCTGCATCACCCCTTTCTTCATAGGTTCATAGCTGAGTCCCAAGGCCTCGTCTATTAGTTTTGGCATAACCGTGGTACTAGCGCCAGAATCAATCATAGCGTTGTGTAATAGTTTCTCCCCTATAATGAGGGTCAAGAAGAAGGGTTGAGGTTTTGGCCTACCTCCGACGTCTGCATGGGATTCCACCGCTTTGTTTGCGACCACCTTAGTTGGCGGCATTTGATAAACCGCCTCGGTACTGGCCAAAGGCTCGGTTAGTGCTAGGTCCATCTGTTGCTGAAGCACTTTTTGGAGTATGGTCTTCTGCTCCGGAATAGCTAGAATGTCCCATAAAGACACATTAGCGGGTGATTTCTTCAACTGCTCCACCACGTTAAGAGGTGAGGAGCTCAGAGATTTCTGCTCCCTTGCTTTTGTTGTAATAATCTCCTTCTGCGGTTGAGAAGACGAGGATTCAGTCGGACCGCCAGGAATTTGATCCAAAACGTCCTTGCACTGCAGACTATCCGAAAGTGAAACCACGGTCTCACCAGTGAATCTTCTCTTGGGGCGCGTATTATAGTCGGACTTTACCTGCGGCGTTTCGGCGGTGGACGTGTCATTTGCAAACACCATTTCCTCGTCTTCCATCCATGAGAAGAGCGCATGATCAGGAACAATGTCGGACTCTTGCTCTAGGGACATTCCTTGTATTTGCGTGGTAAGGACCGCATTCTCCATTGCCGGGGCATATCTGTATTCTTCGTTCTCTATCGCAATACCTTGACTACGTTGCTCCGCTATCCTTTGTTGTAAGTTGCCACGCAGAAAATTTTGGGGCATATGCGCATCGTTGCAAGGGAAGCACCATGGATTGATGTCATCAATAAGATTGTTTTGTCCCGCGGTTAATTCTCTGCTAGAGCTTGGCGACGCTCCTGCCAGTGGCGTAGGCACCGGAACTATTTGGTTCATAGCTGCCGTTGGTGGGTTAGTGCGATGCGCATTCTGATATTGATTCTGCTGATAGGTAGGCCGCCCACCTTGATAGTTCTGATACGCAGGCCGCAGAGGCATTGCTTGGTTTCGCTTGAGCATTGTTATATCATTTGCCATAGTCCGTAGCATCTCCTTGAGGTCGCCCATCTCATTCTTTGGAGAACTCGATGTAGAGGCCAAGCTTTCAGGAGCGGCTATATATGAGTACGCTGACTGGGGAGTCGCTGGCGCACTGGTCGACGCTACCTCTTGTGCTACGTTTGATATCTCAGGAAATATCGGCATAACAGGTCGAGGAGGCAATTTTTCGCAGTCTATCAAGTGATTTTCTGCTTTGATGGCGGTGGCATATGCATCTGGTAGAGTGGCTCCTCCTAGAGACTTGATCATCATAGAAATGTCGGGATTGATGGACTTCAGATAGAACATGAACGCCAAATCTTGGGTCGGGCGGATGGTCACGGGAATCCTCCGCCAACTTGAGTGAAATCGGGCATTGAAGTCCGTCAGAGCCTCCTGGGGTGCTCGTTTGATGACGGATAACTGATAATATAGCGAAGAACGATCTCTGTCATTTGAAAACCTTTCATAGAATGGATCTCCGAGGTCATCCCAAGTGCGAATGGTATTAGGAGTCAATGTTCGGTACCACTCCAGGGCTTTGCCTTTGAAGGACGCAGCAAGGAGCCTCAGGGCTACATTCTGCGCTGTGATACCATGTACTAGGCATACATCCGCTACATCCTGCAAGTGCTCTGCTGGCGTTTTTGTGTTATCTCCGGAAAATTTGGGAAGAGCTTTCAGGGCCGAAACCGGAATGGCACCCCAAACAGCAGGCGCTACGGAGCTACCAGGGGACTTCCAGCATCCCATGCTACATAATTTCTATTCGCGGCTAGCAACATGGTGAGAGGAAAGGGTGGTGGGAATGGAATGGTTACTAACTGATTTGCGGCCTGGACTGTCCCGAATGGAGGCACTAGTAAACCTGGGTTACTTGCAGTTTGGGATCTAGTTACAGGCCGATGGCTCATACACCCTTTTAGAAGACGATTTCATTAGTTTGGGTCCCACCGGGCGTGCCAGAAAAAAGGACAAACTGTTGACGCCAAAAATTGACGGATAACAGTGCCTTTATGGGAAACTCAGTTCAAGGGGGACCCCTTTGCGCCAAACTGAGTGACCTCCGGATTTTAAAGAAGTCGGCTTCTTCTATATAATGGTTTTTGGAAAGGGAAAAGGAAGCAGATATAATAAACAAATACTAATCTAAGGCGATGCGCCAAAGCTTTCTGATAGGCACGATAAATCATAGACTCAAGGGCCTGAATGTTATTGATATATTCCAAAACACCGGAAGTTCAAAGTAATAGCAAAGACAGTTCATTCAATTGACATAAAACAGTATCGCATACATTCTTACTGCTAAGAAGAGTCATTAAGACATGATTTAGACCAGCAAGTTTGTATTCAATATATAGAAGTCTCCTCAAATGAAATGCTTAAGACCATAAAAAGCACAGTTCACAGTTTAATCAAGACATGAAAAGCAGAAAGGCCGAACAATAGGCACAGTCTGAAAGTTCCTTGCGAATAAACATGCAAAAGAGGCCTGAAGTCTCTTGCTAAACCCAGAATTCTTCCCAAAAAATCTTGGACCTTTGTCCCTCAACAGAGGGAGTATATATAGCCGGAGAGCAAAATCCCACCGCCTGGAGAGTCGTAACAGAATGATTCCACAATCTCCTGTAATGATGCCCGAATAAGAATATTCCCAATGCCGTTATGATAGCGGCCAATCAGGGTACAACATCCAGTTGGTCAGTTACAGGCGTGCCTTTTGAAATGATGGCAGTGGTCCCAACCAGGCTTCGAAGCGACGAGTGTCATCCACCGCTTTAGAGAACCATGGCGAGCAGTAGTCAATGACACCATCCCGCTCGGCCATCTCACGGCTTGCTTTGATAATCGATGTAAGGCACGTGGCAGCAAACCGTGGCCCGAATGAAAACTCCTCCTCCATCGACCGGGGGCTTGCGGAGAAGTGACACGTGTTCAGGGGACGGAGGCTACCTTGAAAACGGGGAAAGGCCGCATGAAAAGGGTGGCGAAAGACGCGTGGCCGTATTTCGTAACCCGTGGTGCTCTCGCTCCTGCTGTTGTTTTAAAAACTGCGAACTGCTGACACGTGAGCGAGGGTGGGTCCCGCCAGGGAATAAAGAAGGCCAATAGAAATTCTTCGCAGCCCGCCGCAGCATACTCTACTCTTGCTAGGGAAAAATTGCGATACACCGCCACGTACAAGGATGTGGGCCCCGTTTCGCAACCCGTGGGAAACATAAAGCAACAGAAAATGAAGAACCACGCAGGCGAGACACGTGGGCGCCTAGCGCATTGTTTCAAGAGCCGAACGGGGAGCCGCTTGTCGAAGTTGCGAAGCAAGGAATGCACAACGGGGAAGATCGGACAAACTGTGGAGCCGGAAAAGATGCGGAGACGCGCAGGCCAGCGCACGAAAATATGCAAAAAGGGGAACTCGAAGGGAGCTGCTTGGAATATTATTTCAACAGTAACATTATCCATTTATTATTTATCATTTCAGTCAATTTTTATTTTTTAGCCTTTTCCTACCCTAGGGCATGCACTCTTGATCATCATCATTTTCTATGTGTGGAGATGGAAACAACAAAAATTGGTTTATCTTAGGTAATCCCTCATACAAAACAACCTTTCACCAACCTTTTCATGTGTGCAGGTAAAAAATAAAGGTTTCATCAAGAGTGAGTCACATAAAACATAATGCAAATTTTAATCTATCTTTCAAGGTTTTTAGATCCTAGAAGGTAGCATCTTAGGCCTAGGGTTCCCACACCCCCATCCCTACAATTTAGTCTCAGATTTAAGCCATCAATTCATCTCTTTATCTCATTTGAAAATATATACTTGTTCTATCAATTTTAGGTTTTGTATTGCGATAAATTACAGTTTTAGATCTAGGGTTTATGGCAAATAGGCTTGTTAAAACACACATTAAAATTCTCCTATTTAAACTCAAAAAGACACAATTCCTAAGAGATTGACTCTCCATCATGGAAATAATTCAATCATCAACCCTAGTTGGTTTTGTGTCTAAATATAGAAGGAAAGTGAAAAGAGTTGATCTTAGTTATATCTAGGACCCCTTTCCTACTCTACAAAATTCAAAGTTTAATGTTACAATTTCTGCACTCATTTTTTGTAGATTTGACACATTCAACACCTTTCAATGATGTTCCATGCATGCCAATTTAGAATTTCCATATTATAACCATAATTCATAAATTGAGAAAGATACACTAATCAACTCACCAATCATAGATTTTTTCATTTTTGTCAATAAAAAATATTACCAAATAAGCATATGCATGCATTTTATATCTATAGAAAATGGGTATTCATACAATTGTGTATTATTAATGAAGGAGAAATCTTAGCTCTACCCCTTTCTAGCTCAAACTCACATTACAACACATGCTAACACAACAAAATGAAGAGAACACTTTTTTTTATTAATTAAATGACATTACAACATTACATGTCATCGAATGGGATTTCATTACATCATCTACAAATTTTTCAACCGAGAATAGGTTCACCTATAACTCACTCTCACAAATCTAGCCTCTCATTATGGTCGGCTCTCTCTTCTTACCAATCTCTTGCTTCCTGCTACTCCTCCACCACCTCTCCTCCCTCTTCACAGTCTTGAGCTATCTCTTTATACTATTTTCCTCCTCCATGTCCACCTTGATGTCCTTTTCTCCTATTGTTGTAGTAGCACCATGTTGTCCAATGGTCACTCATATTTTCCTAACAATTAAATGGTTATTTGTATCGCCAATTATTATTTTTTCCCTAGTAAATCACTTTCCAATCATTCAATGCATGCCCATAATACTTGTTGACCTAGCCCATTAGCAACAACAATGTGAATTGACAAATGCTAATTTGTCACGTGTCTCCACTAGTTTCGTTTATTCTTCCAACTCTCCATTTAGTCAACCACTACACCATTTGGGTCTCTACCTCCATTAGAATGTCTCCAAGACTTAACAAGATCTCACACTAAATTGAATGTCTCACCGATAAAACTCTTATCGGATATCATCAGAATGTCAAACAGACTTTGAAGGATCTCCCACTGATCCATGTATGTCTTCTTGATATCGTCAACTCCATGTAATCAACGATCACCATCCTTGTCACCATTTGTAATCAACTAGGATGTGAACTACCAATCATCCTATTGCCATTTGCCAACTGTTCTTACACATCATTACATTCCTTCTCTGTCACTTCCTTGTTGGTCCCACCATGGTCATCTTCTTTGTCGTATTTGTTCTTTTCCACCACCTTGTCAAAGAGACTTCCAAACATCTCTCATCAACCACATGAAGTCACCCTGATGCAATGATCCATAGTCTATTAGAATGTCCAAGAGACATCCACAATTGTCTTGGCAGCCAACATGACTCTTGCCAACTTGTCTTTACTTCACACCATCGTGGTGTCAAAGAAACTTCTACAAATATCTCATCAACTAGCGTGCCTCTTACTGGTGAAACTCCACCACACGCCCTTATCACTATTTGCTACCATTAGAATGTCAAAGAGACATTCACAAATTTCTTTCCAATGATGATCACTCACACCGATCAAGCCAAGTAGACTGAACACTGAAAGAAGATAAGGTGTAAACCTCGTATTTTTAACCCGATGTTGATCACACACAAAAATTTCAAGCCCTTATTAGAATTAGAATAACCAGATCGATGCAAGATTTCTTTTTTTTTTTGCCCTAGATGCATGTACATCATAATCCCTAGGTAATTAAAATCATGTGCTCCTACACATGGAGTCCATAATGCCATCTTCCAATTCTACCTTCTTTTTCCTCCTCTTCCAACATCTTGCCGAAACATTTTGCACTCCATACTTGCACTATTTTTCCTTTGAAGTTTTGTTGTCTACATTTATCAACTTCTCTTTTTCTATGCATACTTCCTCCTCCAGTTCTCTTTATTAGCTCCAAATCCACACCAATCTACACTGTGGAATGATGGAAAAGCATGGTCATCAATTTTATCCTCTTCAGGTAGCCCATGCATTACCTCCTACTCTAGTAACAACATCCACATATTCATCTGCACCTTTGGGTACAACACTGTACTCTTTTTCTATGCCTTCTAAAAGACACACTCCTTCCACTTCACTCTTCTCTATGTTATCCTTTTTCACAAGAATTTTTGCACATCTCATTGCCGATATGCTTTCTTCATCACCATCCACCTTCATCAACATGTCCTTCAAGGGATAATTTATTTCTACTCTTGCCACTCCTTCCTCAACACATTTTGCATTCATCAATATGTCCTCCAAAGGAATCTCTATTGTTGAATTTTTTTTTTCTACTCATCCTTTTCATGCCTTCTACAAGACATGTCTCAGGTGCAACTTGCAACCTCTTTTCCTTTATTCCTTCAAAAAGACATAACTCCACTGCAAGCTTCTCTCTTGCTTTTCTTTTCTTATCCCCTTGTATGAGGGTTTCTTCTTGGATGCCATAGACTTAACATCCTACTGCAACCTCTCTGCTTCTTGCAAATGCAACATTACAAAAATGATTATAAAAATCATGACCCTCAAAAGAATCTTCATCACCATCTTCTCTTGGTGCAAAAAATCCCTTCTTCTCGATCAACTTGTCATATTCAACTATCAACAATTTTTTTATTCTTCTTCTTCTTATTTCCTCTATCAACAAAGTGAAATCCTTGTCTTCACATATTTTTTCATCAAATTTAGGGTTCTTCAAATCCATCACCACATCTTCATGCCCTACAACACCACAATCCTTTGCTTCTACATGCTTCACCATCCATACTTTCTTTCCCACATTGTTGGATAATCATCCCTTAACTGCTGCTCTCTTTCCAAGCTCTATTTTCTTCCTCAAATCATCTTCATACTCATGTACCTTGTCACGTACCCATACTAAAATATTTCTTTGAAATTTTTCTAACATAAATTTCCCATTTTCCTTCTTTCCATCCTTCAAAAGAGGTTCCACCATTGATCTCTCTACTACAACCTTAATATTGCTTTCCCTTGTCATATTTTCCAACTTTGATGCTATTTTGCAGTCATGAATGTTAGTACAAATCACTCCTAGGTTACCTTCTACCTATTGCTCCTTTACAATGAATTTCCTTTGCCAAAATGGTACTATATAGCCATGATCTACTAATTTACTTTTCTCCTTTCTACCTTGCAAGTTGACATTCCTATTTTCAGTTGCATAATCAAAACCAAAAGTTGTACTCATATTTACCTTGTCCTTGTCTTGTTGTCCCAAATTTATTCCCTCTTGGGCTTCATGGTTTGTCATCTCCTTCCCTTTGTAGGCTTCCTCCGTTTTAATAATCCTCTTTTCATCTTTAGGTACCTTGCAATGTACCTCTGTTGCAAGTTGTCCTCTTTTATCTTCTGCTTCAACTTCAGTGTCCTTTTTGTCAATGTTCTCTATTGCAGTCAACTCTTTTTTTGTTGCTACAACCTCTATATCTTCAACTTTTATGTATGCTAATAGACATTATTCTATTTTAGGTTCTAGTTCCTCAACTTGTACATCCTCTTCCTCGATGTCATATACATGACATTCTATTGTAACCTCTTTCTTCCCTACAATCAAAACATCATTAGAAAGATTAAATTTATCTTCAGATCTTGGCTTGTTTTGTTTCCACCCTCTAATCTCATCCTCTAATTCATTTAGTTGTTGCTTCATCTCTATCAATTTTCTTTCCCACAATCTCTTTATGGTTTTCTCTAATTTGGGAATCCTTATAATCCATCTAATGACAATTCCCTTTCTCCTTTCCATTTTTCTAGGCCTCTCAACCTGTAACAACCCAAATTCTCAACCCTTAGCTTTCACAAACGTAAACTACCTCCCATTCGGTGATCTATTTACAAATATTCAACACCTTTAGATGTTATCCACACACTCTCAATGCTCTATTAAATGTTCAAACCCTCAAGTTTGCATATGTGAACTGCCTCACATTCAATGATCTGTTCACAACTTCAGGAAATATCTCATTCACACAACCATCCTCTACCCAACAAAGACCCTAGAAGATTCTTCCTCGACCCACTCTCTCTTAGTGGAGGAACTCTACACATTCTACCCAACTTAATCTTTGGTAGAGGATAGCAGTTACATACCCTCTTTTATGCCCGCAACAAACATGCTTTCCACAACTCTTTCTTGGCTCATCACCTACAGGTCTTTTGGCTTCAACCCACACTCATAGGTCCTACTGCAACTACCTCACGTCTGGTGCTCTATTATAGACTCAGGACAACTAGCTCTAATACCATTGATGAAGGAGCAATCTCGGCTATGCCATTTTCTACCTCAAACTCACACAACAACATAGGTTGACACAAAAAAATGAAGAGAACACTTTCTTTTATTAATTAAATGACATTACAACATTACATGTCATTGAATGGGATTTCATTACATCATTTGCAAATCTGCCAACTAGAAATGGGTTCGCCTATAGCTGACTCTCACGAATCTAGCCTCTCATTTTGTTGGCTCTCTCTTCTTACCAATCTCTTGCTTCATGCTATTCCACCACCACCTCTCCTCCCTCTTCACAGTCTTGGGCTATCTATTTATATTGTACTCCTCCATTTCAGCCTTGATTTCCTTTTCTCCTATTATCGTAGTACCACCATGTTGTCCAATGGTCACTTAGATTTTCTTGATAGTTACATGGTTATTTGTATTGTCAATTCTTATTCGTTCCCTAGTAAGTCATTTCCTGTAATTCACTACATGCCCATAATACTCGTTGAGCTAGTCAATTAGCAACAATGATGTGAATTAACAAATGCTAACATGCCACATTTCTCCACTGGTTTCATTTTTTCCCCCAACTCTTTGTTTAGTCGACCATCACACCATTCGAGTCTCTACCTCCATCGAAATATTGCCAAGACTTAGCAAGATCTCACATCGAACCGAATATGTCTCATCGATAAAAATCTTATTAGACATCATCAGAATGTAGAATAGACTCTGATGGATCTCCCACCAATCCATATATGTCTTCTCAGCATCACCACCATCCTTGTCACCATTTGTAATTCACAACTAGGATGTGAATTATCAATCATCCTATCGCCATTTTCCAACTATTCATACATGTCATTACATTCCTTCTCTATCACTTCCTTGTCGGTCCCACCACAATCATCTTCTTTGTCATATTCGTTCTCGTCCATCACCTTTTCAAAGAGACTTCCAAACATATCTCATCAAACATACAAAGTCACCCCGATACAATGATCCACAGTTTGTTGGAATGTCCAAGAGACATCCATGATTGTCTTGCCGACTAACATGAATCTCACTGACCTATCTTTACTTCACACCATCGGGGTGTCAAAAATACTTTTGAAAATCTCTCACTGTCTAGCTCGCCTCTCGCTGATGTAACTCCACCACATCCTTATCACTATGGCCCACCATCAAAATGTCAAAGAGACATTAACAAATGTCTTGTAGATGACCATCACTCACGTCGGTCAAGCCAGATAGACTGAATTTGAAAAGAACATAAGGTGTAAACCTCATATTTATAACCTGATGTTGATCACATACAAAACTGTCAAGCCCTTATTTTAATCAAAATAACCCGATCAATGTAAGATTTTTTTTTTCCTGGATGCTCCTGCATCAATTATCAAGAATTAAAGGACACATGGAAATAACAATAAAAAGAACATAGTAATGAATTAGATGATAATTTTAATTTGGAGAAACCCTTATATGGGAGAAAACTCCAATTAAGGGGGAAAATACCACCTTATTTGCACTATATAATCAACCATGTATAGTCAGTTTAATATAAAATATGTTTGAAATCAACCTATGAATCTCAGTATTAAGATATAAGAGATTCTAAGTACATTAATTTGTGTAGATCTCTACCATAATAAAATTCTCTAATGGTGTACACTAATGCATAACTTGGGTGGATTCAACATCGTGATAGACCAAATAATACTCCAAAGTAGCAATCAAAATCATAAAAAACATTTTGAAGTAACTTCACACATGAATTTGCTGAAGCTGATGTAGCCTATCATAGAATTGAGTTGGCTAGAGACAAGGGGATCTCTAAGCTCTAGATCAAAGGGGATTCCCTAAATATTGTTAACTGTCTAAGGAAAGGGTCCCCCTATTGTACTATTCAAAATTTAATAGTGGATGCCTTTGCTTTAATTCATGAATTTGATGAAATTTATATTTCTTATGCCTATAGAGAGGTGAATTTTGTGGTTGATTGGTTGTTGAACTTTGGGGTGATGTTGGCTAGATTTTGGGAAGCGATTGACATCCTTCCTATTGAATTACGAACTCTAATCCATAATGACATATCTTAGCATGTTGGCATTTGCCACCTCCTCTACTTTTGGAATGTGTGGGCATCATGGAGTTTGTTGGTTGATTAGACTCTTCGTGTAGATGATGCTTATTGGAATTTTTGGACATTCAAATCCGAGCTGTATGAACCTCTTGTTCATAATTTATCTCGATACCGTCCTTGACAGATGCACATGCTTTCTAGGTGTTCATTTCCCTCTTGCCTCATTGTTTCTCTATCTTTGTGTGTGGTTTCCCTCTACAAGTGCAAAGATTTTTATGATGGGTGGGGATAGGTGTAGAAGAAAACCTTTTTCTTGTGAAGATCTCAAAGCCAATGTTGATGTTTGGGCTATTTTGTAGAGAAGTGGCATGACTCTCTTCATGGAAAGGATGCATGGATTTAAAGCCAATGTTTCCAAATATTTTTTTGATGCTTGGCATGGCCATGTGCTCAACATGTTTGGAAGGGATACCACAATCAATGAAGATTTCATTGCAGAAGTGACGGGTTTGTTGGTAGAAGGGAGGAAATTCTACAGGGACAAGAATCTTCGTAATTAGCCAGGAAAATTTTTCTTCGAGATAGAGAACAAGCTAAAATGGTTAGATTGGACTATGGTGGGTATGATATGACCAAGATTAAACCTATCTAGCAAGATGTGGTGGTGGAATTGATCTGGTACTTCACCCTTGATGACATATACATGACATTGTATGGTCACCATTTCATTCTGCTCAATCACTTTTGGCATGGTAAACTTGTGTCCTCATTTTACCTTTTGATGTCGTTAGAGGAAGGTACCTTGAGTTTCAGGAAGAACCCTAGAAACCCTTTTCTGCATGAGGGTTTGATGTTACTCATTGTTGATTTTATCAAAGCTAACTATATTATTGAAGCTCCTTGGTCCCCTATTTCAAAAAGTAAGAGGAAAGGGAGTGGGAAATGTTGGATTGAGGAGATTACAAAGAGTGAGGGAACAAAAATTGAAGAGGAATTGGAGATTTGGTCTAATGGATATGACACAAACCTTGATTATACACCCTCATCTAAAGGGAAGAAACCCTCAACTTCCAAGGCCAAATCTTCCCTCCCGCATGTTAAACACAAACTTAAGGAGGCTTTTGTCGAGGGTGCAAAGGAGGGGCTTTGTAGTGGTAAGAAGGCCAAGGGCCATTTTAAGGATGTGGGGGATAAATTTTAGGAGGTGGCAGAGGTTTTTCAGGGTGATGGGATGGTGAATCTAGGGAACTCAAACCCAGATGTGGATGGTGATAGTGGGTCTCCTCCTACTAGTAAGGTGAATTATGTGGTTCATGTGGATGAGTCTTCTCAAGTGTCGACATACAAGGATAGGGGAAAGGCCAAGTTTATCCCCGATATGTCTCAAGATGAGGATCATCTTGCTAGCTCATTGTAGGGCAGGTGTTTGTTTTCAGGGGCTATGGATTTTTCATAGGTGTCTAGTATGGTGAAAGAAGGGGTTGATATTTCTTTTAATTTATTGATGTGGTTGGTTCAAGAGGTGCAGGAGGTTAAGCATGACACTATTTCCCTTTGCAATATTTCCACTCTACGCAGTCTTAAGGAGAAGGAATCCATCTTTAGGTTGGCCAAGTCATTAAATTATAGTGTCGGTTGTGTGGTGGACAAGCTATCAAATCTAAAGAAAGATTATGGGCTGAGGCTGGCGTTGCTGGAAAAGCATAAGAGAAAGCTCCATAAGGACATGGACATGATTATTAATATTAGTAGGAAGAAGTCAGAGGCTTCAGCAGAAGGTATGGTCTTCCTTAACTAGAAGGAAAAAGAATGGATGGGCAGAGGATTGTTTGAAGAGCACATGAGCAAGGATAGGGGGAGAGTGTTGGCATGGAAATGCATACCATGGAACTGGGTGTTGGACCGAGTGTGTGTACTCAAAGTAAAACCAAGAAGTGAAAAATGGTCCTTAGGAAAGATGTTGATGATATCATGGAGATGCATGATAGATTGGCATCTAAGGATATGGAAGTGGCAAAGATGCTCAAATAACTTCTCTAATGGCTGCTTGTTTTGCTATGGTATTTTTTGTTGTTTGTTGTTATTTTCATTGATGATCTACTGATGTTCTGGTAATTAGCTTGTTTTTTGTGTGTTGGGTGGACAGTCCATTGTTTTATCTTTTTTGCCACTGTTCCTTTTTGTACAGAGTTTCAAGTACCCTTCAAAACTTGTTTATTGTTAATCAAAAACTTCACACATGAAAAATTAAACAAGATATCTACACATTTTTAAAAAGGGATAGTGATGATATTTGTAATCTAAATTAAAAGTAGTTTATGGGTTTATTTTCAATTTTAAAAAAATACAATTAATTTGGTAAATATTAGATATCTCAATACATTGAAAATAAATGTTGATAATAAATGTAACCCACCTCCTATTATCCACTTTACTTATATGGTTAGTTTATCTCATGGTCATTTCATCCTTTTTCTTTCTTTTCAATTTTTATGTATCCCTATCTCTTCACTTTTCTATTTTCTTGTATTTTCATTTTTTGACCTTTAGCTCTATTTTTTATATAATTTCAATTTTATCTTTTATTTTCTAAGTTGGCTTCTTCCTCTAATGAATATGATGCTATAAATTTAAGAACAATTAACTCATTAGTAATATTCTATGTAACTTATGAAACAATAAAAATGAGCTTTATTCAAGACCATATTTCTACACACTTATTTTTCACACATTATACCCTCATCCATCATATTATATATGGCATTGATTTTACTATTCATATGTACATACTATCTCTTTCCATAATTATTTTGTAGGATTTTCAATATGGGCATTAGATATTTGGGATTTTCATGCATCCACGTTACATTTTCCAATTACCCTAGTTAGCATTTTAACCTTGTCGTCATTATCAATATCAAAATCAAGCCTATTAATTTTCATAGAACCTTATGATTAGATCTCTTTCCTATGATTTCCTCATTTAGGAATTACTACCATTTAGCATGCATATTCTCATACTTATTAAGGAGAGGATCCATCCTAAGTTACAAAGGTGAAATTTAGAATCAAAATTAATACCCATTACTACTTGGTCTAATTATCAATGATGATCCCTTAATGGTGAATTC
>VDFB02381137.1:0-13160 GCA_007258455.2 Sequoia sempervirens | reverse complement strand
AAAAATTGGTTAGCATATTTCAGCTAAGGCCCAACCACTACACCAAAAGACTGGCCTGTTAGTAAGGGCGGCTACCTAGGGTGTTAAGGGCGACAACTAGGGGGAAATCTTTCACCACCGAAGCCACCACCGAAGAATCTAGGGTCTTACGCAAGCCCGCTGGACACGTGGCCACCGGGACGCACCCAGCCACGTACAAGGGACATTACAGCCCACCACGCCCACGGTCTCAACCCCGGTGACCGCTTTGATACCACTAAAATATGCTAACCAATTTTTTTGTTGAATTGCACAACACAAACCAGCACTTGGCCAACTTGATTAGCGTTAGCTCCAATCAAAACCTCTAACAAAACAACTCTAACCAAGAATGTGCCCTAAAACCACTTAAGGAAGAGGGGCGGGCATATGGTCAGAGGATCCCTATGCTTCAACTTGATACAGAAAGGAATGCAACTGAACTGAAACAAACTCAACGTCAAGAATGTGCACTCAAGATCCCAGTGGGGCGAGGTGCTAACATATGACGAAGTTATTAATTGAAATTGAAACAATTAGGCGGATAACCAGCCATAGGAATTCATACTAACTAATTCTTCCGTTGCGGCGGGCATCCACTTAAGAGTGGGGATTCACCACTTGAGAGTGGGTACAAGAGTAATACAAATTCAATTATCCACACTGGCGGTAAACCATCCAGGGGTACTAATGTGAAATTAAAGAAAGAATTGCAGCAATAAAGGACTGGAACAGTACTACTGTTTAGAGTCTTACAATATGGAAAAAGAGCTGCAAATTACATGAAAATTACAATAGATTCAAAGTACCATGATACTGGATGATTCCATGTTAGACATTAACAATAAGTGATGAAGAAAGGACTAGAGATTCAAACTTAAACAAGTCTGATGTAAAACAGCAATTCTAGAAATGAATAACCAGCAACTGTGAAACCAATTAAATGCTCATAACTTCACCAAATTACCTCCGAATTGAGTGATGTCTTTTGCAGAAGCCTTCTAGGAGGTAGGCGCCCAAAAACAGATCACAAAACAGCACCAAAACTCAGCATAGAATTCAAGCACGAATTCCAATGCTTTCAAGAATGGTACGGCCCTCCTTGAGGGGCGATTTTGTCATTAAAAATCAGCAACTCAAAATTAAAATCTGATAATCTCCAAAGATGGTCGCCTTGGGTGTAGGAATGGATTGGAAAAGTACCCACAAGCAAAATAAATTCACTCCAAAAGTTTGAAGAACAATCTGCTAGTCTGATTGAGAAGCAGCAAAAAGACCAACTAGGTGTTGTCTTTCAAACACGAAATTGGATTGGAACTAGGAGGTATGCATCCCTCGAAGTAGAAATCAAGTTGTCATCTCGACAGCATAACATTAGCATAAGTTCATGAAATGAGAAAAGCTGGAGCAAAGCATTCATTTAATAGAAGATTAGAAGACTCTTCAATTTCCCAAGAAGGTACGCCAAGAGTCACCAATGACTTTTCAAATTTCCAAAAAACTTCTAACTTCTCAATATGGCGTCCACTTTATCAAGGCACATTAAAACTTTATTTTAAAATAATATCTCCAAGAAAAGGCGTCCACTTTCCCAAGGCATTAAAAGACTTAATAATATTTAATTCATCCTCCATGAAGGCATCCCCCTTCAAGACCACCTTTTAAGAACAACTTAAAGTTATCTTCCTAGGCCAAGGGGTCAACTGCAAATTATAACATTAATGCCTTGTAATTAAAAACATGCCACAAATACTGCATATGGAAGTCTGCAACCAAAAATAACAACTGCTCCAACAAGAAAGAAAACATTGAAGCACTGCCAAAAAGACCATTGCTAAAAATAGTATTTACTATAAATAGTAAACACCCAGGAAAAAGCCATAGAACCTCCAAACATGGAAACCCTAATTTTACCTCAACCAACCTATGGGCCTCGGAAATAGGCTAAATCCAAATGAAGAGCATATGGCCAAAATGGGGACATTACAAAGAACACTTTTAAAACAATACCCTCATTCAAAGCATAGAGTTCATTAGTAGCATGATTGAGATAAAGGAATGTCATTTCATGAATGTTGTGATTGCAAGATGAGTGCAAAACCCTCAAAGTGCAGATCACAAGGATGGTTGCATGACAGTAGGGCAGAGAAATGACAGTGAAAAGAATGAGCAAGTGACATTAGCAATCAAGAGGACAACATTACTTATTGAAATGCCATTATTAGAAAGACAATGCAAGAAAAAAATGACACCAACATTTTCATTCTCAGTCATAAATCCCTGAGTCCCAGTCATAAAGGACAGTAAGTTGTTGATGGCTCTAAAAGAAGCATATCCATGAGACAAAGTTACAGGTCAAAAATGAGCAACAAACAAGTAACAGTCATCATCCAATGCACTAAGAATGCAGTCTTAGACTCATGAGTATCTAAGGACAGTATAATATATATAAATATAGTCATGTCATTGAGTATCAATAAAAAATGATGGAAGTCATGCATAGAGGATGTTGTGGCAGCTAGCATGAGGGCAGTCCTTCATCATTTACAGACCAAAAGGTCATCATGAATACATTAATTTGGAAGTCATAACAAAATCCAATTCATAATGATGTAAGCAAGGTAGTGATGACTCACTGGCAGACTCAAACATATCAGATCTTAACAAGAAATCAATCTTTGTAACACCTTTTTACTTAACTTGTCTCAACACCCAACAAGAGGCTTGTAGCCCTCAAAAACCACACTATGGAGTTATCTTTTAGAGAAGGATGTACCAAGGCCTGAAAAACATCAATTTAGGCTCACCACAAAACCCAACACATCTCAACATATACCATGAGGTTTCTTTGAAGAAATATTGAAAATCACTAGACTGGCCCTATTTTTAGGACACCAAAAAGCCCAAATTTACAAAGGAAGTACTTCCTAAACACCTGAAAAACACCCAAACTCAATTGACAGTCACTAATTGTGTATCAAAACAACAAAATCCACCCTCATTCACCAGCTCCATGACCACTATGATGATGTACTACAAAACCCTCCATTTACATGCAAAGCAAAAGGGTTTATTGAAAAACAACCTTCCAGGGCTTATCTAACCCAACCAACGCCTCTAACACTTCATAAAATACCTGAAAAAACTCAAAATATCAAGATATATTTTCTTCCCCCAATATTTCTATCATTTGCTCACTCAAACCACCCAATTTCACCCAAAAATGCACCATTTGCCACCTAGGGCATCATGTCAAACCAACCAAAAGAAATTCCCTACACACAAAACTCATTATTCACCCTATTTATACCTATTCCAACCTATCTAGGCCAACCCATTGAGCCACAACATGTACAATAGATGAGATGGCCTATTTTAGCATTTTTAAACCCTTAAAACACTAGTTCCAGCCGCCTATAGTAATTGTGCCACCAAATGCACAAAACTCAACAAAATTTCTTCACTCCAAATCCAAAATGGAGATAGATCTGCTGCCCACCGAATTTAAATCATTAAAAACCAATAACTTAATGTACATAACCGTATAGAGCCTTGAAACTAAAAAAAATTCTAGAAAAACACAGAAAATTAGCAAAAACAAGGAACTTTATTTGATTTCCCTTCACAAAAGTATGAATCAACCTTGAATTTGAGTTTCTACAACATTTTTAACACATTTCCCACAAGATCCAACCTCCTAAACTGACTCAACAACCTTTTAAACCAACATGACCATTGGTGTTCCACCTTTTGCACTTTCAATATGACAATTGTTACAAATATATGCATTTTTTGCATTTTTGACTCCAATGACCCTCCAAACAATTAAAATTCCATTAAATAGTCCCAATGGACCCTAAAACACACAAATCACTTGATTCCTAACACAATTTTTACAATTTGACTCTTCATATGCCCTTTTACAACATTTGGCAATTTTGCATTACAACTTTGCATTATTTTGCAATTTTTGACATATTGACACAAAATGACTCAACATGACTCCAAACCACCCCAAATATATGTAAACGGTCTAATAAGACCTTATTGAACACAAAAGACTCACCACACCTAGATCTAGCATACTGACCCCTCCTAGAGCAATGTCCATTTGCTTGGTACTCCTACACCACATAATATGCACATTAAATAATTTAGCCATGTGATCAGACAAAAATGGCTAATCAAATAATTCCCTTGTACAAAAAGGAGATGAAGATTCTAATTTCAATAACTACATATCTGATTTGAGGTGGCTCCATGTACCAATGTGGCCAATGGAAAACTGCAAGATAAAACGTTGAAGAAGTTAGACTATTAATATAATTCTCTAATTCACGATCAATAATGCTCCTTCTAGTGGTGCTCTTGCTAGTAGTTATGTTATGGGGACTTCGTTACAAGTTGATTCTAGTGTAAATGGTTCTCCTTGATGTGGTGCAACAAGTAGGCAAACACTTAAGGTTGTTGGTGCAAGGTTTACATAGTACCCAACTTCTAGTGATCAAGCAAGCTAATTGCAATTAGGAGATTGATTTCGAGATGATTTTGCAAAAATTATTTGCGGGTTAGCTTTCCTATAGTGCCCCATTTTCTACCTTCATGGTACCTTTGACTAAATGAAACTACTTATTTCTATGGAGATGCTATGGATTCAACATTGCTTTATCTCATAGTTTAGTTATCATTGATATGCATTCTTTCCTGCATGAACATGGGAGCGCACACATAAATTGCATTGTGACTAAAGATACTAATGACACATAAGTTTTCATCTACTAAATAGCATATTTTTGTTTCATAATGTAGGAACAAAATAAATATGGAGCTTAATTTGATCTTGGTTTTGAGGTTGAAATAGGTACTAATTTAATCCATGCATAAGGTCCTATTGGAGTACAAGGGCTACTGAGAGGGAATTGATGCAAGGTAGGATGGTCTTCAGCCTTTACAACACAATACAAAATCAATCAAACAATGATTAAATACAAAAAAATCCTTCAATGCTCTTTTCTCTATATAACCCTATCCTTTGCTAGTAGATCAACAAACCTATGTTTTACTTCTTTTCTCACAATCCACTCAACATCTGTAGAATCTCATAACTGATATGAACACCCTTTTTGGCCATCTTAAACATACTCCAAAATCAACTAGGGCTCCTTTTGAACAGATCACTCAAAATCTAGCTACACCACTGCCCTAAAAGACCAATTATGTCTATTTTCAAAGCAACTACTCTTCAAACTCTTCACCAACCTATGAAAACTGCTCAGACCTTCTTGGCAGCCAACAAATAGGCACTTTCAACAATTTTAAACCTCCAAACCTTCTTTTACCCGTTGCTCCAAGGAACCCTTGCTTTCACCATTTAATAGTAGAGTTTATTCAAAGTCACCATTCCCAATCTCTTACAAACTTGTCACCACATTAAAAACCTCTAATTTTTTTTCCCTCACTCACAAAATCATCATCTATCCTCCACTCAACTCATTTCTTTCAACTCTCATTCAAAACCATGTTTTTTCACACTCTAATTCAACACTTTCATCAGGAAAGTCAAGGTTTTGACCCCCAAAAACCTAAGAGACAAAAATCTAACTTGCAAACCATTCAACTGTGGATTCAAATACAAGAATTTACAAGCACATTATGCTTACAAGTGAATGATGAAAACATAGTGTTGGATTCTCAAACCCTGAACTGTCTTCTCATTAAATCTGAAAAGAAATGCACTGCACTAGCTCAAAATTGGAACTAATGAATCACTCACACCCCAACCTTTCTTTTATAGATGAAGAAGGCTAGGAACTAAAACTGTGGCCTACCTTCCATGAGTCAAATTGCCTAAAATATTCACTTTACTTGAAAATAGAACTATAGCTAAAGATGGCGCCTAGTTAAATCTGAAAAAGCTAACTGCTAAATATAAAATAGCAAAAAACAAATAAACAAAATCAAAACTTATAATTCCAAATCTAGAACAACATGCAATCCTCTAGTGGCCTATCCTACATAACCGAAAAATCTAAAAAGAATCATTTATTTGCCACCATAGTGAAAAGTTAGCAATTGCATTTGGTTTGTTAAACATGGCCCCTAGTACAACTATTAGAGTTGTTAGGAACCTTCGAGTATGTTCTGATTTTCACACTGCATCTAAATTCATCTCCAAGATTGTTGCAAGAGAAATTGTTCTGAGATATGTGAACCATTTCCATCATTTTAAATAGGGACAATGTTCTTGTGGAGAATATTGGTGATGCTAAATGAAAAAATCTGAAAAATAGGCCTGCACTATAATAATGTGCACTACATCAGATATCTAATAATAATGAAGGGACATCCATGAAAGAATAACAACAGGGATTTCTAGCATATTTCTTAGTTCTTCTACCAACTAGATTCATCATGGACCATGATCTTCATGGTCATCATGTTGACCTCCATACGTGAAGAGTGAAAAGGGGGCTAGTGCAAATATTCTACAAGCTATTGCTAGATCTGGAGTTTTAGCTGGATATGATTAGTTGTAGTTAATTCCTTTCAGAAAATACTGCTAATAGTTAATTCCTTTCAAAAGATACTACTAATATCATATGCTATTTCCCACTCAAGCACCCAAATTTTCCTTCAAGGATTACATTAAGAAGCTTTTCAACTTCAAGGAAAAAATTATGAGAGGGTTGTTTTTAAAATGGAAGACTATCAAGCTTCTGATGGTCCTTTATGTGCTTGGACATTATTACATACTTCTTAGCTAGGGAAAAGTGCCAGTGGATGATATGTACTGATGTAGATAAGTTTCTATTCTCTCGTCCTTAGTTAAATAAGCTAGGTGTAACTAAGGAGGACAAAGTCCTAAGCAAGTGGGGACAATGCTAAAGACTTCGCAGAAATATGAGCATAGATAAGAGCTAAAGAAACCTTGAATAGTGACAAAGAAATGTTTTTAGTAGGTCTGCGAAGGGATAAAAGGTATTTGAGAGGCCTTAGAAACCTCATAATAGGCTGACAGAGTATAAGAGAAGAGTGAGTCTAGTGGTCTATTGCAGCAAAAGGGAAGTATGATGGTTGAATGGGGTAACAATTATGAAACAATCTCTTTTACATAAATCTAGGATAAGTAAGTAAATGCAAACACTTGCAAGAGAAATTGTTCTAAGAGATGTGAACCATTTCCATCATTTTAAACAGGGTCAATGCTCTTGTGGAGAATATTGATAGTGCTAAATGAAACAATATGAAAAATAGGCTTGCACTATAATAATGTGCACTACATCAGATATCTAGTAATAATGAAGGGACATCCATTAAAGCATAATGGCAGGGACTTTTTGGCATATGTTTTAGTTACAAGTACCTTGCTAGACATAGATGAAAATGTGGAAATATAGACAAGGAAGTGAACTATTTCCAAAAATGATGTTTGCGGTGAAGTCTATTTTTAAATACAAATTATTTTGATGAAACCCTTCAATGGAAGTTCCTCTTCAAAGTAGTGTCTATGTGTCAATGAAAGAGTAACTACCTATGGATGCAATGGGCAGAGTGTAATGGGCAGTGTGTGGCTCGGGCTCCTCCAGATCGTGGGCTTCTCCAATAGAAGACTCAACTTCAAGCACACCACTGGTGGCTTTTATGCCTGTCAATCCCACACAACCTGCTATTGATCAATGCCATCGTGGAGGGAAAAGGAAAACTCACGCAACTTGCTATTGATCGATGCCATCCTAGAGGGAAAAGGAAAACTCATGTTGAATGAGGAGGGAAAACGAATGGAGGGAAATTTTTGGTTTTCTTATTTTCTTTTTAGTAGTCTTCTTGTCTCTATTAAATGTTATTATTACATGTTATATTTTTTTCTTTGATTCTTTGATGTATTTTTGATACTACATTTTATTTTAGGCTTGTATATTTAGTACAAGTTTATTATCAAATATATATAATATTTCATATGCATTTTTTGTGTGTATTTCTTTTTTTCTATTTTCTTATTTATTACTTTGAATTTTTTAGTTTCTTTTCATTAACCATTTAGGTTGTTTTTTGGATTAATAAAATTGATATTTTTCAATTTTTGGTTTTTTCTTATTTTCTTTTTAGTAGTCTTCTTGACTCTCTATTAAATGTTATTATTATGATATTTCTTTTTTTGCTTTGATTCTTTAATGTTTAATTTCTTTTATTTGACATTATTTGAGCAATCTTTTGTGCTTGTCCTTATTTTATTTCCTTATTTTTCTTTTAAATTGATTGAATTTTATCAAGTGTATTGCTCATTGTCTCTTGTGTGCTTTTTATGAATTTCTCTCTTGTCAAGTTATTGCCCTCTTGTGGTCTCGCTTTATGTAACATCCTGCTATGCAACCCCGAAGGGTAAGATCCAAAAGAGGACCAGATAATTTTTTTTTTTTAAACATACAGAATAAATTACAGAAAAAAATAGTTGCCAATACGATATAACAACATACATGGCCAAGCATGGTTGAACTCAACCCAAAGGAGAGGACTAATCCGCCCTCTAGAGAAAATCCAAATGGGAGCAATAAGATAGTCTAAATTTTGTCTGAACTCCTTTGTTCTAATCCTCGCCCAACCTTCTCGGGCCTTAACCTCCTACTCCAGAACTTCTTGCTCTAGAACTCGCCTGAACTTCCCGCCTAACCTACCTTTCCTGAACCATACCTCAAACTCTTTGTAGTAGTGGACATAGAACAAAAAGAAAGCGCCATGTGCCGTGAACTTTGCGTACTCAAAAACATGAAGAAAATATATAACCAAAGCCTCAATTTTGTATGAAAATATTGAAAAACTATTTGGCCAATTATCATAATACAAGCGAAGCCCTGATACCAACACTAACTCGTAAGCCAAATATAAATCATCACACTTCTTCTCATTAATCTATATGATTACATTTTCACTCTCAAGTGAGTACAATATACATAAAGGAATATATAAGAGTACAAAGACATACCAATAAATAAAATACATCAACATATGAGACAAGTACAAGAGGGATCAGCTCCAATTGGTGCTCCAATAACCTGTACGTCAGTCCCCAATGGTGGTGGCAACACCTCCCTACCATGTGGACTCAAAAGAGGCCACTCCACCGTGCTCGGGGGTAGTCACAAGGCCCAAACAGAAATAACTAGGCAAGGGAACATATGGCCAACACTCACATTAGACACGGAGCAAACATGGAATATAGTGTATTAAAACCAATATCACAACACATAAATTCTCATACAATAACATGTCGAGTACTACTCATGACTACTAAAGTACAAGGTACTAAGTGCATATTGAATGGAGTGTCATCGTGCGTGCTCGAAGGGATGGCACCACACGGAACTAGGTACACCTCTCATACAAACGAGGAGACTCACTCATGCCCATATCAACACCCTGCAAACGAATAACTCAACGCCCTACAGGTAGATAGGCCTTCTCGTTTAACCAAACAAGGTATCCATGGAAAATATGAAACAATGAAAAGACACCAAGATCATCATAAAAACCATTTAAAACAGCCAAGCAATATTGCTGCTAAATCATTTAAACAGCTGATCACAAATGCCAACAAGTAGATTACACACCCTTCATACATTCACCATTAATTTCATAAAAGAAACCAATCATATAATCAATATTAACCTCATCAAATCATCTCTAAAACAGTTAAAACCACTAAGTGACGGAGGCACAAAACATGGATTCGGTTGTTATTCATACGCATGAGAAAAAGGCATAGAACTTTCATAAAAAGATAAAAATGCCTATATCTAAAATTGAACAACAACCTAGTTCATATTTTGATGTTCCTAGATGGATTCCATCTTTAATTTTTGAATCTAAGACACGAAATAAGGTGTTGTACTGAAAAATGTCATTTAATGCATGGCTAGGAAAAAAACATGGAAAATGAAAGTGTCTAGATTAAAAATTGGACAAAGACCCAGTTAATATTTTGAAATTTTTAGTTGGAATCCAACTTTATTTTACATTTTTAACATGCGGTAAAAAAGCAACAATGAAAAACGTCATTTTACAAGTAGGCACAAAATTTGGGCAAAAATGAAAGTGCCCAAAATTAAAATCTGCCAAAAACCCAGTTGAGATCTTAGCATTTCTACATGAAATCCACCCTTGAAATTTGTCTTTATCAGGTGGGTAATGAGCAACAAAGAAAAAACACATTTTTTTTTTTTTTAACAAATTGGTCAAAAGTGAAGAATATGAATGAACCCATAAATCAAATTTTGTTCAATAACCCATTTTTTATTTGTTGGAAATGAACAAAAATCTTCCATATCAAATACTACAGGGCAGAAAATTGAATTTAAAACATCCATCATTCAAACCCTCAAATAATACAAAAATGAAATAGAGGAGTTCCTCCAATTTTCATACAATAAAAATAACCCAGATCAGAAAAATCTCAGCCATACAAAAAACATGAGTAAATGCCCAATTACCAGCCATACAAGATTGAAGGATAATAGAAGAATACCTCAATTTGCTCCAAAACAAAAATGGAGGAATGCTTTAATTGTAAAGCATGGCTAGAATCCAAATTGGGACAGCAAGGAGGAAATGGCATGCTAAAATCAACAATCAGATGCCCACAAAATCTTCTCAGCAAAAACTCCACATTTCTCCCAACTCTGTCACCCAATTAATGGGGTTTTCCTTCTCCTTCCAAAATAGAAAATTTCTTTATTTCCCCAAAAGAATCATCCCTCTCAAATAAAACTTCCTTCCTTTTTATATTTTCCTATCTAAAAGATAACTCCCTCAAAACAAAATAATAAAAATAAATATATTCAAAACAAGGTTGCCCCCTTATTTTTTAACTAACTCCTCAACACAATAAAAATGAAATAAATCATTTTATTAAATAAACTATTAATACTCTCCAAAGAAATTAATTAAAATCACTAATATCCAATATTCTCTCTTTCATATAAAAATAATAATAATATAAATCAAACATTAAAATACATAAAGCCCCCAAATAAATTTAAATAAGACTATGAGAGTTCACAAAATGGATTACTAAAATCATTTAAAATTTCCAAATGAAATATATCATTCTCTCAAATGATCAATAAAAATTATTTAAAATGTCATATTTAAAATCTCATGAACAAAACCATTCAGATCTCAAATCAACAAAATACTATAAAATGTCATATATGAAATCACGAAAAGACATCAAAGAAGCTACATCAAGACACTGACAACCAATTAAATATATATAACCACATAAAAGATTAATGAAAAAAGAGACAAAGTACTTCAATGAGACATACTGGTAAACCACATACAACTGAAAGGTGCATCAGACATACAGTTGAGAGGGGTTCTGGACGTTATCGTTAGGTAACCTGACGATAAGACATCAACAAGGAAAGAACTGCCCTAACAGGGTGCAGTGGGCTAGGGTAGGAGACATTTGACCTGTGACTACCTCTAGTAACCACCACCGGAGAAGGTATGCTCAGACATGTGAAGCCAGGCGGAGTCGATACCTAGTACTTGTAACATACACATCACATATACATATATACATAGCCGAAACACATACTACATCCTGACTATAGTTAACTACCATATATATCAATTAATTAAATCATCATAGCTAATCATAATAACCTTTCACTAAATCAACAATATCTAACCTCATTATAATAACATTTAACATTTAAAATATCAAATCAAAATCAAAATACTATCTTACCAGCTTGGATTTAGAGAGGTGTTACATTTTGCGCGCAATTTTTTCTCACTCCTCCCCCTCTAATACCTTTTTATGCTTGTCTTGGTCTACATCTTTTCATTCTATCCTTGTGCTCTAATTTTCATCCATATGATGGATCACAGAGTGTGATCCGAAACGTTGATGCAAAAAATTAACACACAATCGAATCGAGAAATATTTTACAATTATTAATAAAAAAATTATTTTAGAAAAAGTATTTTTTATTGTCTTAATTTAAGACAATTAGAAAATTAATTTAAGACATTTGAATTTGTATTTTTTTAATTTTTAATATATATATATAAGAAATAATAAACTATATACATATTTATATATTGTTTATTATTTCTTTGATATTGTAGACACCCAAATTTGGACACTTACATTTGTCCAAATTTTGTCTCTTTTCATCTAAATATCCTCTTATTTGCATTAATTAAGTAATATTGCTATTATTTAATTAATACCCTTAAGTCCTCTAAATCCCTAAAGTATCTAGTTAAATAATTAAATACCTTACCCTTTATTCCCCTTTTCCTCAAAAGAATTAAATAAATAATACATTTATTTAATTCTTTATATGTCACATCATCCATCAATTTTTCTTAATCCTAATCCACCTCTTAATCCCATCATTAGGGATGTGCACATGTCTAATCCATGATTATGATGTGTCATATCCTCCAACTTTTGCAAGTTGTCTCATAATCTTCATTAGTCACCAATTGTCTTCTAATCATTGATTAGTTAGTCTAATCAGCATCTTAGTCAACTCTCTCATCTCCCAAAAAATATTAAATTATTTTTATTATCCCCATGTCCTTCCTAGTGGAATTTTAAATTCCATTTTATCCCTCCAAGACTCTCTTCTTCTCCATGCAAGTTGTTAGAAGTTCTAGAACTCCTCACTTATCACATCAGTCACATGGGGTCAAGAACCTTCCATTAGAAGGACCTTGTCTTATCCACAAAGTACTTTTCAGCTTCTTTCATAAGAACCTTGTTTTTTCCATAAAGTGTTTTTCATGTGAATTTAAAATTCACATTTATTCTCCTAACCACCTTATCCCTTCCAATCATGTGAATTTAAAATTCACATTTATTTCTCCAACCACTTCTCTCTTCCCCATGAATTTTTTTGAGGAATACTAAAATTCCTCATGTCACTTTCCTCCCATATGGGAACAAAAAATTTCTTTTTGAGGAAATCTTCTTTCAATCCCAAGGTACTTGCAAGTACCTCCACCTCACATGTCCCTTTTCCAACTCATTTGTCCTTGTGACACTTCATCCTCCACATGGAAAGATGTGAGGGTTTGTGAGTCCTCAACTCACCACAACCCTTCATCTTGCCCATGTTGGCAAGATCTCA